>CAHIKZ030004506.1:1217500-1365000 GCA_903632075.3 Acanthosepion pharaonis | reverse complement strand
AGCCATGAAGCTATTGGAGTAGAAGAGACGGCTACATTTAGGAGTTTCGACAGTGAAGGGGTGAGAGCGGGATGCCAGCCTCGTAGGGCGCTTGAACTCATAAAGTCTGGGAACCAGCGAATGCAGCTCCTCGGAGCAATTGCCATGAAAGTATTTGTAAAACAGACAGAGAGAGGCGACGGCGCGTCTGTGAGAAAGTGACTGTAGACGAGATGCCAGAGCAGGGCCAATTATATTGCATATCCGCCTCTGGAATTGCTGAGAATATGGAAAGTCTTATACACTCAAACTCCCGAACATGCCGAAGAACCAAGCAAGAGCCCTCTGGTAGGGCGGCTGTTAAGCTAGTATCTCTCTCTCTCTTTCTCTCTCTCTCTCTCTCTCTCTCTTTTCTCTCTATATATATATATATATATATATATATATATATATATATATATATATATATAATTTCTTCCTTCATGAATCACGTACGGGATAACGCCTACCTCGAAATCGAAGAATTACAGTAAGTTTTAAAACAATGCTCAATACCTAGTCACTTGGGCTACCACGTTTCCAACCTACGACCACACACACACACACACACACACACACACACACACACACACACACACACACATATATATATATATATATACACTGCGTGCCAAATTATTATCGAGATAACATTTTTCTAATATTTCAAAAACTGTCCAATAGGCAGCATATCTTCATTCAAGCATGTTACATTAAATAATAGACATGTCTATTTATTTTTATAATAATCTTTTCTAGTTTTGTAATTATCTTCTTGAATTTAAGTTCATCAAAGAAGGATCCGTAGTTTTTGCTAAACCATGTACTTTCGATCTTTTCTGCTATAATTATCTTAAAATTAACGGATGTGGTTACGATAATATATATATATATATATATATATATATATATATATATATATATATATATATAATTCTAAAAAGAATTTACTTATTGATTCACACCGAAAATGGTAGAGTGACCCACCATGACTGTTAGTTTCATGTTCAGTGCGCAATCTTCAGACTGTCTGTGTCTGTGATTGGAAATGGCTACCTTTAAACACCCAGGCGAGTTCAAGATAGAAATATTCATAGTTGGCAATAACACCGACAAAACTTGCCTGTGGGGAGAGTAGCCCAAAAGGCAAAGATGCAAAAAGATGCACAAAAAAAAAAAATTTTTTTTCATCGGAAATTGTTTTCTAGTGTGTGAAAAAGTGCTCAATGCTAAGTGAAGCAAATATATGATTAAAATTCGCTATATTTTTAGGGACAGTTTCCTCAGTATACCTTTGTAGACATTGACAGTGTGACATAGAAATCAAAACTGCATAGAGACTGGCAGTTTCTTACCTCAATCGACCTTCAGACCATAGTAGTCATTTCCCGGGTTCTATATATACGTCATTAGAGGATTATGCGAAGTTAGGAAAGAAAGAAACCGACCCTTTCTAGTTCTTTTGTTTAGGTCCAACTCTTACGGTTATTTTATTGTCATGGCCTTTAGTTTACTTATTTTTTAAAATGTTTATTATGGCTTTATTTATTTATATATTTCATTTTCTTATTTTATCTGGTTTTAAATTTTGGTATTGGAAATAAAGTTTATTAGATTTAGCTTATGGAATTTTAGCTTTTTGAGTGATGATGTGATTTGTAGGTAGCGTAGTAAGAATTTGTTTTTGTGTTTGCACTTGGAAATAAGGGGCAGATCTTTTGTTTTCGTGTTTCTATTTTTCGGAAAAAGGTGATTATTAATAATTTCTCCTCTCGGAAACAAAGTTACGCCGTTTTGTGATGTTGTTGTGACTGGTAGTGTTTTTATCGTTAATCAGAACTAAATATACATCACTACAATTTTGTGTAGAAAATCAAATAATATAATTTCTTTTTTTTTTGTTAGAGTGGTGGTGGGATACGTTTAACTGGTGTGAAGTGACTTGGTAACGTTGGCTATTCGCGCTAGACATATTAAAAATGAGATTTCCTAAAATTGCTTTTAAATGAAAGTTAATTGGATTTTTTTACGCATTTTTGCGAGATTGAAACCAAATATTTGTGCACAGTGAATCCGATCAGATGTTACTTTATTCAGTTCATAAGGAAAAAAAAAAAAAAAAATAAAACAATTGTTTTGTTCTTCTTTTGCCAAAAACATGTTAATTATGGCGTTAATTCAAATGTCAATGGATGCAGTTGTTACATTGACTTTAGTATTTACTACTGTACTGAACGACTTTCGACTCGAAAGCAACAACTAGGTTCAAGGCTGTTAGATCAACAGTTTTACTGACGTCATCACGAAACTACTTGATTAACAAAACAAATACAGAAGTAGTCAACGTACAGTCAGCATTCATTATTCCCCATTTTGTTTTCAAGGAGGAAATAACAGCTTACGCATATCAATGGGCCGCGCCTTTTCACTTAAAAATATTGATATTTATTGAGCTTAGTAAATATCACCGCCTCATCGCCTCCAGATGGCACAAAGCTAAATATAGGAGATAAGGATTGGAAGATTGTATTGTGCCAATCTTTAATCTTGGTAAAAAACGCAGACCTTGAAAATCAGAATCTGAAATATTGCTTGTTTTTTTTATCGGAATACTCTCCACAAAACCAAACTGGAAATATACAACTATATATAAACTACTAAACAGGTAGTATATAGATAATTAGAAATGTTAGCTTAGTCTGGTACAAGAAAATACACTTGTGCCATCTGGTGAGGTTTTAACACATCCCAGTAATAATCACGGCTCTCCACAATATCCTATTCTTTGTAAAACTAAAGTAATTTAATAAGCTTAATTAATACCGTGTCTCTTTAGGATGTTGACGATCATGGCTTTCCCAAACTTCATATTCTTTGTAGCGATATATAATTTTATAAGCTTAGTTTACAATTTACATTATTCGGACTATTGTCCGCATCTTTTTCGCTAGGTTTATCAGAACGTTTCGGCCGTTGTACACTCTGGCCTTCTTCAGGCGGTTGGAATGTCGAACTGAACGCTTTATTTCGCTCACTGGTGGTAGACTGTTCTAGTTCCACGAGCCATGTATAACGGATGTCAGTTATCTCCTGTTAATTCCCCTCTCAAAGTTCTCCACCGCCTTAACCAAGTATTGAACTCACACTCGCTGGGCCCTGTCACTGGATCTAACTAAGAGTGTATTTCAATACATTTTATAGCAAGATGACCAACAATATATTTCATAGCAAGATGACCAACAATATATTTTATAGCAAGATGTCTTATCAAGGTCACTTGATAAGACACCGGAGGTGATTAAACAAAATCGCTTTTTTTGTATTGTAGTGATTTTATAACATATTTATGTTATAATTTTTTAAAAAATAAATAATTATATATATATATATATATATATATATATATATATATATATATATATATATATATAATATATATATCAGTGTAACTGCAAAATTCTCCAAATCGTGTAACAACAAAATTGTCCAATTGTTAGAGTAAGCTTTCATCCGTTGTATATTAAAAATGATTAAAGATATCTTACTGGAATTCTCCGAGTTTTTTTTATAACCCTATTGGACTCTACTTGGAACAATAAGAATGTATTTAGCTCTAAGTTGAAATGATGATCTCTACTCCTGTCGCGAACTCCAGATCCAGTTGTCCACTATACTGTTCCTTCTTTTTTAAACTCATTCACAATTCTCTTGATGGTTCTTGAATGGAAGCTAGAGTATGAATGTTCGTAACATTACTGAAGCCATTAATGATCTTTTTATTCTCGCCATTGCTCATTTAGGAAGACATAGTAGGACTGACACAAAATGATTTTAACCTATTCTATTTCTAGTTGAATAGCTCAAAGGGTTAATTTAATTATTAATTAATTTCAATTATTTATTTAAAAATATGATTCCATCGCTACTTAAGAGTTCTCATGTTTCAAAACAAGAGCCGAAAACTTCAATATAATTATTTGAATTAAATTGTATTAAAGTACCAAGCTCTGTTCCATCTTCAAGCGAATTTTTTTTTTGAATAACTAATTCTTGGAATTTACGCGTTTTAATGAGCATATTCATCATTAAAATTACTATGGTAACGGCTAGAGCAATTATTTAAAAAAGGGGCGTAAGGGTTTATAATTTGTATCAATATCTCAGTTACGTTCAAAGAGGTCAAGTCAAGGTAAGGTTGGGGTGTCTAAATTCAAAGCGTAAGATGACATCGTCTAGTCTGGTTAAGTGTCTATGGAGATTTATTTATTTATTTTATTTTAGTTCATTTTTTTTTCTGAAAGGGTTGTGTGTATATAAAAAACTGTCATAATTCGCTAACATTTGTTTCTTTTGACGACTTCATAAAGGGTTTATTATTATTATTACTGGGTAGGGCTTTTAAACTTTTTATTTAGACTATGGAGTTTAAAATTTGTATTTATTATTTAATTGTTTGTTTGTTTTTTATGCTAATTATTCAATGCGAAAATTTGATGATGTCGGCAAAAAACCGTTAACTCATGTCTATTGTTTAATAAATTTTAATTATTTAGAAACTTGATAATGTGTAGTTTTTCATGTAGGCATAAAGGGCATGGGTCATCCCAAGTTTTACAAGTTCTAGTTTTGTTTATAATTTTCCATTTTACTTTTAGTGTTTTATTCATTTCCTTCAAATGCCAAAACTATTTAGATAGAGATGTCTGATTTATTAATATTGTTGAAGGAGCTCTTATGCTGTCTCTACCTGGTTTTAAATTAATTCTTCGTAGATCCGATGTATATCATATTAGTATTAGGACTCTCAATGGATGAGATAGTACATTGGTATACCACAGATTTTACGTGACATATATTTTCCAATGGGCAGTCTTCTGGGTTTCTACAATCACATAATTTTTCACTATTTTTGTCTAATTTAAGTGTAGGGTTTTTATTAATACTGTTCTGGCATGGGGTGGGGGTTATTCAGGATTTTATTATTGTGTTTTTTTTATTATACTTTCTAGATTTTCAGTGCAATTGTAACTTAATTTTAGGGTGTTTTTATTAAAGATTTTACTAAGTCTACTATTAGTAGGAAAGTGTTTTTCAATTAAAGCTAGGAATTTATGTCCTAGCTTAATACTAACCATTTCTTTGAACGGAGGGGTAAACCAAATGATTTTTCTTTTCCTGTTTTTCTTCTGGTTAGTACAATTGTTTCTATAATTGATGTTAGCATTTTGTATCCACTATTTTTTAGGGCTGCGTTATAAAAATTACTGTGTTGTTGGAATATTTCTTTATTAGCGGAGTTAATGCTGATTCTTTTCTCTATTGAGTTAGGTCGAGGAATTTTCCCCTTTTAATTTTGTATAAACTGTTGTTTTTAAATTTAGTTTTCTAAATTCACTATATATAATCTTTCTAATTTTCTCTATTTTAAAATTAGTGGAACTCCTCACTATCATGAGCCCGTCATCTCTGTACAGCCCGATGTCCTTAATATCTAATTCACGGTGCGCGGTCAGATTGTACAGTATTAAATGACCGACAAGGTTAGAAGACTCAGCAGAGTCTAAAGATCCCATAGTGATGTCAAAATGGTGATCGTTGTTTTTAATCCATTGGTCCCCATTATGAATGAGGACAGATTTTTTTGCTCTGAGAATTATATTCATTTCTTCCTTTGTTAGGTCAGAATACACAGCAGCAAACTCCAGGGCAGTCGTGAACAGATCCTTCGATATTGACGGGTAGTAATCCACAATATCGAACTGTAATAGGGTGCAGTCAGGTTTATTATTAATATTGGTAAAATAATTAATGACATCTTTAAAAGAGAATGTCTCATATCGAAAAACATAAAGAAAAAAATTAATTATTTTTAATAATAAGTAGAAATCTCCACCCTTTGACTGATGACGGTTGCGAGACCGGAAAAACGTGTAGCAAAATGGATATTTCCAAAAGGATATAGACCAGGAAGAGCTCTATGTCAAAAACAGAGCAGTGCTCTTTATGGTTTTTAAGAGTTCGTTTTTCTGTATAATATATATATATATATATATATATATATACACACACACACACACACACACACACACACACATATATATATATATATATATATATATATATATATATATATATATATATATATATATATATATATATATATATATATAAAATACACCTGATATTCTGGTGTACAATGCTTTTGAGCCACCTTTATGAATGTATTACCTTTCTTAATTTTCCCCCAATCAAATTCAAATTGATTAGCAGTATGCATTTCCCGTTAAATTTAATGATCTTTCAGAACCTGAAAACATGTTACTGCATTTTTGTTAATGCATTATGGTGGCTGATAGAACATCTTGAAAAAAGGCCATGCAAAAATACTGGGTAATCAGCGAAAATTTGACCTTTCACCTCTTTTCTTAACTTAAAAAAGGATTTCTTTTTGCAAAAAGTGATTTTCACTATCACAGAAAGTACAAAAAAGTATGGAGTTAATAATCCTTGTTGGCAGAGATCTTAAAACTCTTGGAGATTGCATAGTTCTCGTTTGGGCATTCATTTCTTCAGTTCTTACCAAAATGATTCAATTATATTAAGGTCAGAATTTTGCGTTCGCCAGTCTTTCAAAGGTTGAACGTCTTTATCCACAAGAAACCATTGTTGCACGTGATGTGTGCCAAGGAGCACCGTCATACTTTGAACACAGTTTCTGGAAATTCCCAGCTACCTGTTTATCTCTCATTGAGTCATCTTCAACTTCAAAGTCACAACCTTTATTTTTGTTTCATCAAACATTTTAGTCAGGGTTTTAGTGTAAAAAAAAACAAGCTAATGTTTAATTACTAATCATATACCAAGGCATCACATACCAAAGTAACTTACTTTCATTTTAATAAGATGGAACAATTCATACTTAGAAATCTTTGATATTGTCATGAATTTATTACCTCAAATCTTTGATGTGCCTAGTAGTTTTGCATGGCCTTTTTTTCAGCTTCAAGGTGTGCAATATATCTTGCACGTCACCTACGAAAACACAATATGTTTCCCATCCTCAAGGTCCATAAACCCTATTGATAAAAGAATACTGCTAAATAATCCTAATTTCTTAATAAGATAAAGGTGTATAATCATTTTATGAAGTTTGCTTAAACCTTTTGTGCGCCACTGTACGTATGTTCTGTATTGTTCTAGAACAAATCAATAATAACGGTGCCATCCGTATAAATATACGCCGAATACAACATTTAATAAATGAAAATTAATTAGAGAACTCATCACACAAATGCTGGAAAAAATGAAAACATAAATAAAAACTGCAAGTAATAAAAGTATGTATCTGCACGGAAACGCGATACCTAAGTTTTAAAACGAATTTAAAAAGGGGAAAAATCTTTCTTGAAACTTTTATTTTAGTTTTAATTTCAATCTTAAATTTAATATTTCCAATAAGCAAAATACTTTGCTGTATTTCAAAACTAACAAATTGACTAGGGGTTTTTGTTTTGAAATCACGAAACATCGATGTTTTTAACACCATTTAGCCAGCTATCATCACAATGTAATTCTTTTTATTAAAAAATCTTTCAAAACAGGCGGAACTTTATCTTTTTTTCTACGGAAGAATTATATGTAAAAATTACTAGACATATATCGCATGAGTGCACTTTTTACATAATTTGAACCTACCCAGTAAAATCTTAAAAGATTAGGAAAATATTTCTCTGAAGAAACAGACAACATCCTCCAGGATTGTCTTTTGTGATTGAAGTGCCGGCACTGTGATGTTCGTCAACACTTTGATTAATGGCATATCAACTCCTTATGGGGCATGTTTAGCGTTGCCGTCTCCACAAAATCTTACCCT
Source organism: Acanthosepion pharaonis (assembly GCA_903632075.3). Taxonomy (NCBI): domain Eukaryota; kingdom Metazoa; phylum Mollusca; class Cephalopoda; order Sepiida; family Sepiidae; genus Acanthosepion; species Acanthosepion pharaonis. The sequence goes on along the minus strand of CAHIKZ030004506.1, from coordinate 1,357,109 downwards.
CAAATACAATACTAGCCCCCCATTTCATCATCGATTTTTTTATTTCGCGGCTATACACGAATATATACTGTTTACACTGTTTACTTCGTTCGGGCTGTTGTCCTGATCTTTATTGCCATATTCACTATGTTTCGGCCGTTGTACGCACCGGTCTTCTTCAGTATTTATCTCTATTTCCGATATTAGGCATTGTAATTATTTATACTATTTACATTGTTGGGTCTGTTTTCCTCATCTTTATTTCCATATTCACGACGTTTCGGTCTTCTTCAGATGAAATACGTTGAACCTAAAACACGTAGATTGTTCTAGTTCCACGTGCCATGCCTCTTCCGGATATCTCAGTTTCAGTTAATTCCCTTTAATAACTCAATTTTCCAACTTTTTTTGTTCCTATGCTGTGGCCAGGTATTGAACTCACAACTCTTTGGGTCAAATCACTTTTTTTTTGGATTACTTCAACCAATGCTTTTATCCACTGATCCATATTGTGAGTGAAATTTTGGGACTTATAAACTTAAGACTTATCTCAGTAAACATTTTTTTTTTACCAGAACTCATATAACAATTTTTTTGTTATTATTGTTTTTCTCTAGCTTTCTGTATTACTAGTTCCCATATTGTATTCCTTTCTATGCTTGACTGACTTATATCACCTGAAGAAGGCCGGAGCGTACAAACGTCGTGAATATAGCAATAAAGACGAGGACAACAGTCCGAAGTATTTAAATAGTGTAGATCGTTGCAATACCTCATCTCAGAAATTTAGACAGATGACGAATATATACGTTTCATCATTTCCACGGTTGTGGATAAAAAGTCCTCAACTTTTAAACATTTGTCAAATATCAGTCACTGTAAATGAAAATATCATTTTAATTATTTCTCTCTTATCGATAGGGCAGCCACACCATAACAATTGTCTGTTAAAAAAGGATTTTAGATGGCTGAAATGGAGACTTATTTAATCAAGCAAGGTAAATTCTATACGACATTTTTGAGAATGTAAAAATAATTTTGTCGAATTCATTTCTTTTTTGTTCTTGTTTTCATAAGAATTTTGAATTATCTTCTCTTTCCAAAATATTTTCCCTTCACACTACCAAACAAGACATGGCTGGTTTAGCTTAAGCCAATCAAGAGTAGAAGTTAATTTCCCACCTACAATATTGGGAGCATTCTGTTGTGGCAAATTCCTTACGGTATAGTGTAGCTGAAGCTGCGGCTTCCCGCCATTTAGCTTGACGCCAGACAAATCATTATGATGAAGACAATCCTCAGTCCCATAACTGGGTGCGGTCATAGGGTCTCTGTGCAAGTGAGCAGCTGATCAGTTCCTTCCACATGTTTGGGTTGAAATCTGGAAGAAGTATTCATTCATATGTAGCGTGTCTTGGACAGGTAAACCTGGCGGATCCCATCCATCTCCAGGTCAAACAACAGCCGATTCCCTCCGTCTTGTTCACATGTACGTGACCGTTGATTCCATCGGTTGTGAATGGAGGGGGATCAGCCAAGCGATGCCGTGTCATAAGTACAGTATAGCTAAGGAGCCTCGTTTACCTCATTGTGTGCTAGATAGCTGTTAACCCCTACAAGTTGGTGAAATAAAATCAATAGATTGGCTAAAATGCAAGAAAATGGCGAAAAAGAAAAACACACACACACCAAAGGTAAAAAAAAAAAATTCAATTCAGAGAAGAGAATAAATGAATTTTTAATCAGAAAAATACGTGGATAGAAAGGAGTACTTGGAGGGAGGGGGAAAGAAAGTAGGTAAGAGTAACAGAAAAGGAGAGAGAGAGAGAGAGAGATAAGAGAGAGAATGAGTTAGAGAGAGAGAGAGAGAGAGAGAGAGGGAATTATTTTGGAAATTGTCCAATAATTATAACAGAAGAATGGTTGTTGCGCCGTTGCAATTTGAATGCATGTAGGCCAACTATTATATGCATATGTTAGACATATTCACGCAATAAGTAAAAAGAAATTGCAGTTATCAAAAGCATTTTGTAAATGATGCGAAAACGAAATTGTATGAAAACCTAATTTTGCCGGAATGTTTTGAGTGGGAAGGGGTTGGCATTTTCAACCGTGGGCGTCAGCAAGAATTTGCACACAAAAATTAATCCACATCCTTTTCATAGGGTAAGGGAGTAAATAATTTTCTTGGGGGACAACAATCCTCGATTGGCTACGTGCCTTTTGCAAACGTATGTAGTGAAGTTTCAATGCACGTCATATACATCTCAATAAAAGCAAGTTGTTTAGAGATTATCATTCTTAAACCATAGATGGAATTACGATGTTTATATATATATATATATATATATATATATATATATATATATATATATATATATATATATATATATATATATATATATATATATATACACACACACATGGTGACTAAAAAGTAACTGTCTATTTTATGTATGAGTTGGCCAGCCAGGAGTTCAGACTTAACACACTGGGACTTTTTTCTTTGGGGTTGGTTATAGGAGTAAGTCTACTATACGACATAAAGACTTTGGAAGAACTTGAAGGGAAAATACAAGGAGTTATGTCTTTTATACCACAAGAGTTCCTTGTGAAATCAGTTGACACGATCCGTGACGACTCGAGAAGCTGGTAGCGAAATCTGGTGCCCATATGGAATTTTAAATAAAACCTCATGCTAAACGCTTTCCTCTCATACCCATTTCCTGCAAAAATTATAGTTAATAAATTATAGATATTGTAAAATGGGGAGTTACTTTTCAGTCACCCTGTTTGTGTGTGTGTGCGTGTTTATATATATATATATATATATATATATATATATGTATATTGTATATTTGGGCAGCAATCCCTCTTTTATGCAAGTTTCGTTGAAAACAACTGACTATGTGCAGTGGTTGGGTTTTCTTTTTAATTTAATTTTTTATGTGTTCGTACAATTTTTTCTTTTTAGGACATAAATTGTATAAAAATGTCTTAATGTTTTCCACGCTCTTTCGGTTACACTTTTAGCCATTATCAAGGATGAATTTTTTTTTTTCATTTAACTGAATGTATAGATTTTTTATGTATATTTCTAGAATTATAGGAATGTTTTTATTTTCCAAACATGGTCAGCACATTGTTCATTGGCCATGTTCAATTAAAAGTAAAATAAAATTCATTCTTCATAATGGCTAAAAGTACAGCCGAAAGCACTTGGAAAACACTCGGAAAATTTTATATAATTCGCTAAAAAATGAAAAAAAAATGCGCAAAAATTAATAAAAAGTTTTATCGTCAAAATCGTTGCGTTATTATTAAGAGGAAAGATCAAAGCATTTTTTTTTTCAATACTTTTTAGAAGCTTCGGAACTTTGGCTAAAAACCTCGTTCCTCTGGCCTCACTTGGTTACCATAAATTAGTATTGGAAATTTGAGCGTCTGTTGCGTTGATTTAGAAATTCTTGCAAAAAATCAGAATTTTGGTTTCAAGCCGGATCACAATAACAAAAAATTTGCTCTAAATCGTAAAATAAAAAATGCAATAAAACTAAGACATTATTTAATTAGAAATGCTTTTAATTGTTTTTATTGATAAAATATATTATGGGCACTATTGCTTTTAGAAAAATGAATATGAAAGATGAATAATTAATTTTTACAAGAATTATTTTCATTTTTTAAAGATTTTAATTAGATTAATTTATAAAGTTTTAAAATATTGTATTAATTTTTAGCGGTGAAGAGATATTTTTTTTATTAAATAAAAACTATATTTACTAATCATAAATGGAAAATTTGACTACAATTCAGCGCACCCAGCAATTTAAAAAGTTTTTTCAAATTTTTTTGGTGTGTGTAGAAACGTGCCGATTCTTTGTAAATACGGATGTCCATACACGACATTATCAGAAAATAAAAGCGATAACTTTAGTGAATTTAAAATTAATTGCTCATTTCCTCAACAAGCGTCTTAGTAAATAATGCTATAAAGCCAAAGTACTTAAAATTCAATAAAATATTAAAGTTTAAAGTATTTTTAAAATATATCTAAAAATAGCCTTCCCGTTGTATTTGTCATGTAATTTTATTACAAGTATTTCCTCTTAGATAAATCTCACAAACATCAGGTAATTTATAAATGTGTCAATACTTCATATAAAAAAAACCTCTATGTAAAAAAAACGATATTTTAAACTAAAAGTAATATTTATTTTAATTCAGATTAATTAAATTATATTATCAGTTAATATTCCTCAAATAAAATTTCAGAAAAGTATATTGTATATTTGAAAATTGTTTGAAACAGATTTTTGGAATATGATCGATTTTAACAAGTTTAGCGATTAAAAAAACAATTCGAATCAATTTAAATTTTGAAATATTAAAGTTTGAAATGCAGCAAAACGTTTCGCTTATTGGAAATATTAAAATAAATGTATTAGCTTGGAATTAAAACAAACAAAAAAATTCAATAAAGACTTTTCATTTTTGAAATGCATTTTATACCTTAGGCATCGCTTTTTGGGGATGTATACACACCCCCACACTTATATAATATAATATTATATAATATAATATAATATAATATAATATAATATAATATAATATATATATATATATATATATATATATATATATATATATATATATGCCAGTCGCCTCTGAGCATTGACTTCAATGTTGACTTTTTATATTGAGCACTTTATCCCATAAATATAGCACACCTTAAAATTATATTTCTTCATATATATATATATATATATATATATATATATATATATATAAATCTTTAAACATGTTTCATTGAATAATATAGACACTTTATGCCTATTTTTATAATAATCCTTTCTTGATGTTAAGATGATATTCATCAAGGAAGGCTGCGTAGTTTTTTTCCTACACAAGTACTTACGATCTCCTCCGTGATCATATATATCAGTGCACGATACAAAGAGTAGAGCAAAATATTATAATTATTTTTCTTTTTAAAAATATGATTCCATTGCGACACAGAAAATTTCCATGTTTCAAAATTGAACTTAAATTTATAAATTTAATTATAAAAATTAAACTTAAAATCCAGTCTCGTTCCATTGTCAAGCAATGCTAGGAATAACTTTCTAAGAAATTTTCTTAAATTATAAGAGCAGACAATATTAATATTATGAGTTGTTAAAATAGATTGAATTTTCCTTTACCTTAACAACTCATAATATTAATCTTGATAGGCATCGAAACACGACTGCAATTGTGTAGCGATTTTGACATGTTCATTGAGACATGTTTCATTGAATAATTTAGTCAAGTTTTGTCTACTTATTTTCAATTGGATCCTTTCATATTCACAAACAATCTTTTTGGTGTCATTATTAAAGGAAGAAAGAAAATCGTTGTGTTGATACATATGATATATATATATAAAACAGATATTGAAGTAAATGATATAAATGGCGAGAATACATCTTCGCAAACAAATTTAATAAAGTACATTAACCCCGAACCTGTAGATGAATGTTATGATCCCTGTTTATAAATTCCAGTTGCATAAGGTCTTTTTTTTATTTTTTTACAAGCTTTCATCTGTGCATACAGACATCATCAGGTATGGAAATAGATTTGTTTTTTACATCTCGGTAATAACAGGACAACAAAAGAATAGCTGTAATCCGAAATATATTTTTAGAAATGTATTATTGTTAATTGTAAGAAATTTTGGAGCGTGCGGTCACAACGTTGACGTTGAATTTTTAAATTTGAAGATTATGCGTTTTTGTACCAATATAGTAATAGGAGAATTCTTTTGTACTGTTAGGTTTTTCAGTCAATGTGGCATGAACTAAATTGTTCGATAAATATAGGAATGTCACAGTTATTATCCGAAATTTGCACGTTGGATCAGTTACTTGATATATATATATATATATATATATATATATATATATATATATATATAAGTGGCAAAAGTAACACTTTTTTATATTATGGGGTGTGATAATAATGATTTAATTATAAAAGTCTTACTAATTAACCCATAGCTTGAAGGAAAAGATGTGGATTCATACCATTCCCAATGGTATTTGCGCGTAAGTAAACATAACGTACCCGACGGGAATTGGAACTCATCTCCCCGGTTAACAATTTCGAGACGTTATTCATTACCTCACTTACACATCCAATCTTACAGCACTTGGTATTCTAAAGCGGTTGCTCATTTAGTTACTGATCAGACTTGATGTAATCCATAAAAGTAGTAAGTATGTAGTGAAGATTATATGGATATGGAAAATACGTGACGATTGCCTCTTGACTTGAAGTGGTTAACATTGTAGAGGTTCAAGGAAGCATCCTGATGGGAGTATGTTCCACAAAGCAGCGATTCTTAAGAAAAATCTACCTGAATGGAACATCTTCCTTACGTTTGGAATACAGAGGAAATGTCCATTGTTTTTCTTGCAATACAGACAACACTTGGTCTTTATTCGGCCGTTTGCTGTTTTCGAGCAACAAAAAAAATCACTGTAGCTTTGGGACCGGAATATATCTTTAAGGCAATGGCTCCACTTCCAATGTACTAAAAATTGATAAAATGTGAGTAAGGCACCGTACCAACGGCAGATGTGACACCCAGATGACACCCTCGTAATGACACTTGTCACACTTTTTACGCAGAAAGACAGCACGCCCTCTACCTCAGTTTGGGAGATACGTGCTGCCCCTGGCACAAACTTTCTGCGGTAGACGGGGGAAAACAATACTTCTCTTCTCTTCAGAATCGTAGGAAACGGGCATCCCAAGATCCAGTCTCTAGCCTGGGAGCATTGTGCTTCTGAAGACAATGGCTTCTGAAGTCCAGTCACAGAAGTCATTCCTGGTGGAGACAAGAAAGGAAAATGTTCAAAACAAATGTCGAAATCTCTCTCTCAAAAAAAAAAATCAAATTTATTCACAATGCGTGTATCAGGAACTCTCCTTCTTCACAAGGTCTAGATTGTAATTGTGGCGTATAAACATGCCAAGCGGAGGAGTGTTCTGTTACTACAGTACAACACCCCTATTGTTTTCTTTTTTAATCGAATTTAGCCCATATAGGGCAGTAAAGCTACAAAGACACAAGAGGTTACTGGGTGTGAAAGAATTAGAAAACAGAAGGAGAGATAACAATAGAAGAGTAATCAGGAACAGTAGATAACGATTGACATTGCATTTTAATTTTAATTTTTGAAGATCAAAGTTGGCCGGAAAGCATTCATAAAGTCTAGGTACCATAGCGAAGAGCACATCTGAACAATTACTATGAAAACATTTATAGAAATGGCGAAGGGAAACAACTTTACGGCGGTGGGAAAGTGACTGAAACCGAGACGCTAGGCCAGGACTAATAATATTGCTGATTCTTCTTCGGATTTAATCAAGAATCTCTAAATATATAGCAGAAGCACCGGGCGGACCATATGTGGCAGTAATATTATAAACATGGGCGAATGGTAGACTTATAGATATGTAAGATAGACTCTGGAGAGTAAAATTGTCTAGTAGGACGCAGTGGACTAATTTTTTAGCAGCTGACCTAGCAATAAATTCGTTCAACTTCATTTCAGCTGAGAATTTACCTAAGAAGGTGCAACGAATCACTCTCCTCGAGGTTAGCAACAGCCATGCTGATGGAAGGCAGAAATAGGTCTCTCAGATGATTAATAGAGAGAAGTTTCGTTTTGGAGGTGTTAAAATTAACAAGCCATTCTTTGCCCCAGTTAACAACAGACTGTAGGTCATTTTTGAGATCAGCTGTCAAATTGACTTTACCGAACTGATTAGACTTACTATCAAGACAAGAGTAAATGGTTGTGCCATCAGCGTAGACACCAAGTTGAGAGCTGATGCCATCAGGAAGTTCATTAATGAAAATTAAAACAAAGTAAGATGAAGGATAGAGCACTGGAGGGAACACCTGCATTAATGTAAAAAGATCTAGAAAAGTAAATGTTCAGGATAAGTTGTTCTTATAGGCTGGCCGGTACTGCCTGAACGTACAAAAGCAGGAACATGCTGCGCCACCCTCGTTTCCAACCTTAGATTGGTACGTCCTGTGCAAACCGCGTCGCAACGGCATTTAAATTTATAAACAGAGATTTTATGAAAATAGGACAGCCTATCTTTAGAAAAGGAAGGAAGCAGGGTTCTAGTATGAAAAACCGTGCGCAACTTAACAGCATTGTGTGTGAACAGAATAGACGCTGAAATTTTGTCCAATAATAGCTGACATTTCCTCCCAAGCCAAGGTAACTCATTCGATTTTGATTAATATAATTAAAATTGTTTTTAGTCGAGTTCCACCTTTCCCTCCTCAGTCACTTTATTGTCTTTGTGTTCATTTATATTAAATATTGCCAACGAATATCTTTGATAAAGCGTTGGCCGAAAGGTGCCTTAGATATGACGTCCACTTTCTTCAAAACTATATATATATATATATATATATGAGAAATTGGAAAACTTTTTCTATTGACCACGCGTTTCGTATTCGTTTAGTAGTCAAGTAGGCGTCTTCAGTTGAGAAGGGAAGACAAATCTTCTGACCCAAAGGTGCCTTTTTAACTATCTCACAAAGGGGGAACTCGTTGTCAAGGTATATTTAGGCAGCAAGTATTCATACAAACAAGTTTGATTCAAAAGAACCCACAAGGTCTGTCTGTTTAATTTTCTCATTATTTTTTTCATTTTCCGAATAAGGTGTTGATTTTTGTGTTTTAGTTCATTTTTTGTTGGTATTTTGTTCCAGTACTTTCGACCATCACAGTCATTATCAAGAACTAATGCGTTGTCAGCGTGGGAATTAGAATTCCTTTCTCTACATCTTGGTATTCATTGCGATGCTGGAAATTTGAAACGGTCTGACGGGATACCATGTGTAATGTTTATTGGAAACGAGGCCACACAAAAACAGTGAGATTTATTTATTCATTCATTTTATTTATTTGTATTTTTCTTCTAAGGCGAATCGGCACGTATATTAGCATAAGAAAAGATGCAACTAATAATCGGATGGTCTGAAGATTGTGTTCAAGCATGAAACAGACTGTCGCTGCTTGTTGTTGATACCTGAGTCCACTTTTATATTTGTATAAGCTTTATCTTTGAGCACTTTTACCTATAAATATAGTATAACTTAAAATTATATTTTTATCATATATATATTATTATATTTCGGTCACCTCGGTGTGGTGTAGTGGTTAGCAAGCTTGTCTCACTAAAACAGTTATGACTGAATAGTGAGTCTGATCCTCGCTGAGTGCCCCATACTTTCGGCCTTGTGTCGCATCTAAGCAATGCTTAGAAAATCACTATATATTCTTATCCTGTATATATATATATATATATATATATATATATATATATATATATATCGATAGATAGGTGTGTGTATTATAGACTGTGAATTTTGGTCCTTTTAATAAGCCGTCACTTTGAAACGGATTTGCATAAAAAGGACAAAATACCACGTCTGAATCCGGTCTTAAACAATTGCTCATACCAAGCAGCTAGTTTTTGTAACTGATGTTCTATTTACCCAGAATCAAATATATATATATGTGTGTGTGTGTTTGTATGCGCACGCGCGTGTGTGTGTGCGGTAAATGAGTAAATAGAAAGAAATGACCTCTATTCCTGTTAATTGCTTTGTGTGTTTGGTTGAAAATTCGTTATTCGATATCCTCCAGGGAAACCAAGTGTTGTCCTTGACCGTGGCACTTCATACAATTCCTTGGCTGCTGCTGCTGCTGCCGTACAACTTATGTAATCGAATGCGTCAAAATTCCAGACTCTGCTGTGAAAAGCTGCCGCGAAACGACAGAGACGTGGCTTTCTTCGGCAGCGTTCTTTGCTTGCAATTACGTAACACCCGAAAATAAAACGCTGCGTTCTATTTCTGTCATTTGATCTTTCAAATAAAATGAATTGCGTTTATCTAGTTTTCTTTCTCGCAAGCAACAAATAACTTGCCACCTCTCGCCTCACACAGAAAAATGCCTTGTCTACATGTTTTAAAATAACTGAGTAATTATGAATCTTTGCATAGTTTTTTCTTTAACCTTAGTGTTAGCTTTATTTCGTCTTTTGTTTATTGCTTTTTGTCCTAACCCTCAAGTCGTTTTTTTTTACATTCTACAGCCATTAAGTTAGCACCACGGATTGTGATGATTATATATGAATGATGCCTGCTGTTTAGTTTTCGTACATTCATCTATAAAACTTTTTTGTTACATGGTGAGGATGTGAGTTCAAGCGTCGTTGGAAGATTCTGTTTCCAACTTATTGTATACTTAATGGTCGTAGAATGTAAAAATGAACTGATAAAAACCGACAGGAACGCTACAGATTCAAGTCGAAAGGACAACTAATTAAAATTTATTGATAACAATTTTTTCTAATAAATTTCACTCCATGATTAACGTCCTTGCGTGCAGCTATGATCCGGAGATCTATGCTGGTAGGCCCAATCTAGCTAGAGAGTTCAATGATTAGGACCCAAACATAGCCTTAGTCACCTAGAAGAGCAAACTTCATTGAGAGAACACTAGCAGATCGATACTTTGGCTTGATATGTATTGATCAATTGCGGATGATAAGCGATACAATCAACTAGTCTAGTTAGTTGAATACTGCAGTTGCTAGTAGGAGCTGCGACCATTAGTACTGAATCATACTTACAATGTTAGGTGTTAAATCAACTGCAAAATAGTACAAGTAAATGTATTTGGGCGCAGCCCATCGATTGCTGCATGGGGTGACACGGAGATGAATGGAAGAAACTGGTACTCGAGTTTGTTCAAAATTAAGAAGAAAGGGAATTTTAGAAAATTTTGAAAACAAAAAGTCAGTTATTTTAAAATGGACTTGGAGAATGGCATTAATATTCTCATTAAATAGTTAAATAAAATGGAATGCCTGTGTAACTTTCACCGCTAAATTGAGACATACCGTATATATTGGCGTACAAGGCGACCTTTTAACGGTGATCCCACCACAAAAAAAAACCAAATCGGCGTACAAGGCGACCTTTTAACCGTGATCCCACCACAAAAAATAAATAAATAAATAAATAAATAGAGGTGTGTCTTATACTCCAGGTATAAAATGTGAACCTTAAATCCTGTGGTTTATGGTAATTTGTTAGCATGGGTGATTTTTGACCGTAGCCTCATTCCTGGTTCACCTCCTTTTTTCGATGATGTTGAACAATAAAACAACTGGATGTGCGTCTCAACAAGTCGTTTAAAGATCGCTTTCAAGAACAGTGGATGGTTAACGGGGAAATGTCGTTCAGGATACCATAATAGCCTACCAAAAACACAGCACCCACTCATTAAGTATCGTAGATTCTGGTGGTTAATTAACAATATCTACCCACCGTTTTTTTTTTTTTCATTAGAATTGGAGTGAAAAGAAAGTGTAGACTTACTGAATTTATTTAATAAATTCAATACATTTTAAAATACGATTTGGGTGGGGGGGCTTTGTACGGCGAATATAGCTCGAAACTTACATTTTAACTTGAAAATTTGGGAGACGTCTTATAGTTATTTTCCAAGCATAGCTTAGATGTGGCACAAGGCCGAAAGTATGGGGTATGTAGTGAGGATCGAACTCCTTTTTCAGTTGTAACTGATCTAGCGAGACAAGCTTGCTAACCATTACACCACGCCGAGGTGCCCTGGGAAACTATATCTTATATGCTCAGCTTGTACGGTACTTGCCTTAAATATCAAAAATTAAACCGATAAAAAGAAGACTGTTTCAGGACTGAAATTATCAGCTCAGATCGACCACGGCTTACGGCCGTATCACGTAAAAACATCGGTTCTTGTACGATCACCGAAGTTAAGCAACGTTGAGCTTGGTCAGTGCCTAAATGGGTAACCGCTTGGGAAATACCAATCTTGGATAGGCGTTTGGTGTAATAGAAATCGGCTCGGAATTGGAAATAGGAGCAGTCGAGTTCCAATTCCAGTCAGGTTCATTATATTCACTCACGCGCAAATACTCTTGGGAAAGATATGAATCTTCTCCGCTCCCAGCTATAGGTTAATTAGTAGGACTTGGATAAAAAATCATTAGCATAAAAAAATAAAAATAAAAAAATTTAAAATATTTTCTGCCTTTAAGTAAACTCCAAATGATTGATAAGCCGTAAAAAATTCAGTCAGCTCGACTAGAATTCACATCAGGAAGGGTTTTCACTCATTAGCAAGTCGTAGTTTTTACCGTCATGTTAAAACGGTGTCGGCATAACTGTATGGATTTGACCATGTCTTTTCATATCTTTTCACGCCTTTCTTGAAAAAGAATGTTTAGTCAACTATCTCGCACCAATTCACTACAACAACATCCATCCATCCACGTCAACTGTTGTCTTTACGGAGGCATTCATATTGTTTATTCAATTTTGTGGAATTTCTGCAAATAAATATCAACCATTTTTGTTCTACACTTATTTTATAATTTTTCGTAAATATATTCATAGAAACATCAATGAGTTGTAATATCATTGGAGTAGACTAATAGTTGTAATATCATTGAAGTTAACTGTTACATAAAAAAATTTAGTTAAGTGATGATTGGTTTTTACACTTGAGAAACAGGCTTATTTTTTCTTAAAGAATTACACAAGAATAAATCGGTCGAAACGTTGTGTTAACAACAAACATACGAAAAAGGGATTCAATTTTTAAGTTATCTAATTGTTAGGTTGTGTAGGGAGTAATTTCTGTTTTTGTGAACCAATTGTAAACACGAATATAACTACTAACCCTGCTTAGTAGTTAATAAATTTGGATTACACTAACATACCTTAGTATTTATACAGCAGTGGCAGCCTACAGAGTGAATTAAAATAAAAATGTTGTTCTCTGTGACAACTCAAGACTTAATACAGCAAAAATAAAAGTAAAAAAAAATTGAGAAGCCGATTATACCATCCGCCATATTTATCCTGGCCTTGAATCGACCGATTATTAATTTTCACGATTGCAGCAAAACTTTTTTTTCTCTATTGAAAACCATATTTAAGAGTCCGTCGGAAACTTTTGAACATCAAAAGCTGAGGAATTTCACTCAAAAGGTATGGAAGAGCTGATTGATATGTGGCAGCAAGTCCTTGCAAATAATGTTGAATATATAATTGAATAAAATGAAGATATACTTTATTTTTTAAAGAATTAAGTTGATAAACAAAAACGGAAATTATTGAAACCGATTTTCCTTTTTTCAAAATATCTTTACAATTCAAATATTAACAAAACAGTTTTAACATGACTGAAATTAATTTAAATTAGAATCGGCTAATCTTCTGTCAAATAGAAGAACCATTTCAGAATCGATTGTTAAAGAACACGTGCCTTTGAGTGTGATCATAAGTAACTGATATACGTGTGTGCGGTTGTGCTTCACTGTAAAATTTATGGATCGAAATATTTAAATATGTTTAATAAGGAAAAGAAGAGAATAAGATAATAGAATTGTGTGATCGACCAGACAACGACAACAACAACAAGGCTGCTTCTTCAGAATGCTTCCGATGCCTCAGTCATTGCAAATACGAACACCGCTCAGAAACGATACATTGCAGTGTAAACATGTTTACTTCTTTGAAGAAATCATCCAACCTGCATTCTTGACACTTGAACTCTTCCAACAAAAGTCCGCATCGGGACGCTAATTTGTATTAATCAAAAATCCAAGAATTGCTTGACAATTGTTTGATACTCCATCGACAATCAAGGGGATAAAATAAAAAAAAAATAGTTTACTGAAATCATACAATGAGATTTATATTTTTCAAACACGTCACGCAAATATGCTGAGTAATAAAAAAAAGTGTTAGAATCTAATTTTAAAAACAGAAAAAACAGATCTGTGATGTGATTGTTTATTGACAATTTGTTTTACTCTTTTACCAACTGTTTATGCAATCAGAACAAAAGGCGCCTTGTTAACAAAGATATTTAAGTTAGTCTTATACACCAGAGGAAAGTAAACGTTTTTGTGAGGTGGGTCAGATTCCTAAGGTTTTCTGTACTTGCCGGTCAAAACAGACTCTGGAAAAAAAAGTCACACACGCGCGATCGCACACACACACACACACACACACACACATATATATATATATATATGCAGATATGTAGAAAAATAGGAAAGAACACGTTAGGTAAATAATCCGGAGTTCTTTAGTATTTTTGTTTTTATTTTTAAAAAACAGTGCTCCATACAGAAGTAGAGCTTAAATTATAATTATTTTAAAAAAATATGATTCCTTCGCTACATAAGAGTTCTCATGTTTCAAAAACGAGAGCCGAAAACCTCAATATAATTATTAAAATTAAATTGAATTAAAGTATCAAGCCCAGTTTCATCCTCAAGCGAAAATTTTGGAATTTAGATTCCTAAATTTTCGCTTGAGGATGAAACAGGGCTTTATACTTTAAGGTATCATTTTTTTTAAATAATTATATATATATATATGCAGCATATCTTCATTCAAGCATGTTTTATTGTATATTATAGACATATGTCTATTTTTTTATAATACTCCTTTCTAGTTCTCTAATTAGCTTCTTGATGTTGTTGAAATTCATCAAGGAAGGCGCCGTAGTTTTTGTTAACCGAAGTACTACCGAGTGATATGCGTATAACCCCGTCACAAATCTCGGGCATTATTTCTAAATTAGACTCCCATAAAGCAAGTGGAGGTGACGAGATATCATTCGTCGTCCTAAAGAAATATGCTCCCAAGCTAGCTCAAGTTCTCTTCAAACTCTACAATTATTACCTCGCTGCTTCCTGCTTTTCTGCTTGTTAGAAGTCATCGTCTGTAGTTCCTATTTTGAAAAACTCTGGAGAACTATCTGACACCTCAAACTATCGCCCTTCTACCGCTTTTCGGCAAAGTATTCGAGACTTTAATCAATGCTGAAATGGTTAAGCATCTTACATCTCACGACCTACTCTTTGACAAACAATATGGATTCCGTTTTGCCAGGTCTACCGCTGATGTGCTAACGGCCATCCCTGAATATGTATATCAAGCTTTTGATAATAATGGCGAAGCTCGAGCCGTGGCTCTAGATATCTCGAAGGCGCTTGACAAGTTTTGACACGCTGGTCTTTTACGTAAGCTTCAAGGCTACAGTATTACAAGACGACTGTTTGATTTAATCTAATATTTCCTATCAAATCGTAATATGAAGGTCGTTTTGAACGGGCTCACTTCCAGATACTTCCACACGAAGGCGGGTGTTTCTCTGGGTCATACACTGTTTCTGATCTCCATCAATGATCTTCCTGATGGCTTCAGTTCCCAAGTAGGCATTTATGCTGATGACACTTCCATTTACTCCTGTAGATTGCTTTGCTAGGAAATTCCTTGATTTAATCCACTTATTTCTATCAAATCGTGAAATAAAGCGCGTTTTGAACGGTCTCGCTTCCAGATCCTTTAACACGAACACGGGTTCCTCCAAGGAACTATCATGGGTCCTACACTGTTTCTGAACTTCATTAATGATTTTGGTGACATCACTTCTCAAGTAAGCATTTATGCTGATGATACTACCATTTACTCCTGTCTCAATAGCAAATCCGTCAGAGTTGACAAAGTTAACCTGGCCACTACTCTCGAAAAGGACCTCCAATCAATGGTTAATTGGAGCAGGAAATGGCTCGTAAATTTTAATGCTTCTAAAACGAAACTGCTCTCATTTAACCACTATAGAGAAACCTTCCTGCCCACAATCAGCCTCGCAGATGCCAGACTCATTGAGAGCAACACATTGCGCCTTCTTGGCCTCACGTTTTTAACTGACTTGAAATGGAACGACTACATTGAATCAGTAGCTGCATCTACTGCAAGGAAAGTTTGGTCACTGTGTCATGTCAAAAGGTTTTTCTCGTCAGAGTCCATCTTGCACATTTACAAATCTACCATTCGTTCGTGCATTGAGTACTGTTGCCATATCTGGTCAAGTATTCCTGCTAATCATCTTAAGGTTCTTAACAAAATCCAAAAAGGGATCTGCAATGTAATTTATCCTGACTTGGCATTTCGACTTCAGTCACTTTCTCGCCGACGTTATGTGAATTCCCTCTGATTTTTCTACAAATATTTCTATGGCTACTGATCTGACGAGCTTTTTCCCTGGTGCCCGGACGACGTGAGTTGAAGCATGCTACTAGATTCGCATCTAGGTCCCACCATTTTACTGTTGAATTAGGTAAATGTAACCTCCACTTCTACTCCAACAGTTTCATTTCTCGCCCCTCCCTGCTGATCTCTCTTCCGTTTCTTTCCTTTCCTGACAACTACACTATTCAAAAAATGAAATGCAATGTCAATCACCATTTTCTTGAACTGAGTTCAGCTTTTATCCTTTCCCCAGTCCCCTCTATTCCCAGTCTTTTCTCTCCACTTTCTGTAACCCCTTGCGTACAAGTAGCATCTCTGCCTTGCTTGGGGTGAAACGATAAAAAAAAAGAAAAAAGAAAGAAAAAAAAAAAGAAAAAAAATCACTTTCGATTTCCTCGGAGATCATCCTCAGATCACAACGATCACAGTTACATTAAGTTTGTCTTCGTAATTTGCACCTGAGTATGATCCTGGAGGAAATTTTGTAACATGTATTTATAGACAGAAGTAAAAACATCGTTAGAGTTTCTATACTTTTAAAATTTGAACCTTTTCAAATCGAGACTTTCAAATGTCATGGATGGCACCCCCCCAACCTGTTCAGAAATGTCTAAACTGTATACAACCACTTTCTCAGTTCAATGATTAAAAATGGCTTCCTGCAAATGTCTCCTGTAGGTCTTACAGAGGACACTCTTTCTTCGAGCCGCGTGGATTGGCACTATAGAATCATAAACAAAGAATTTTACCAAATTACAGAAACCGTATTATTTGAGGATTTTCAACAACAGCAGCAACAACTAAAATGGTTAGCACATGTAACGCGAAGAGAAAATAATGACATAATCAAGATGTTGACATTCCACACTACTTGAAAGAAAAGGTTAGGAAGGACCCCCCCATCAATACTGAAAAGAGCGGTGTGAGTTACTGGACTTGAGAGACCTATTTTTCTGAAAAATTATTTCAATCAGAATATTTTATGCATTTAAATCGATAGTGGCAATGGCTGCTACGTCATTAATGTCGAATGTTTTTGTATAAGGAAACGGCTTATATTAGCATATGTGGAATTACCCCCACTTGGTTTACCAAGACGCCGTTAGATGACGGTGTTAAACAAAGGACAGTTTCTGTTACTTCCTCTTTTTCTAGCTTTTCTTTCAGAATGTGGTAGTAGCAATACCAAAACTGAACTTTTCCCCTGACTTTCCTGGCTGATTGAACTCTTTCACGCGCTTGTATCACACGCACATACTGACACACAGAATGCGTAATAATTTGATTTTAATGTCTTTTTTCGTTTCAGTTATTTTACAAGCATCCAAATCTATTTTATTTCTTGTTAATCCTTTATTAGCCATTTATAAAACCCATGTAAATATCTCCACCTTGATGAAATTTATTCTGTTTCCTTTCACCTCTAAAAGTAATTACAACCCATGTATTTATGTATAAATATTGTTTGTCATTGCTTTTCGTCCAACTAAGAACGGATCCTCAACAAGTTGGTGCCTTTCCAACGTGATATGACACGCAAATACGCTCACACTGTCACACATACCTAGATCTATTGTCAATTAATTAAGGAAATGATTTCCTGATAACAAAAGTATGATGGTGATTTGGTTAGATTTTCGAACGTGGGTTGGGCCGAGAAATTCTTAACACCACCTCGTACAAGTACACAGTATCTTATCCAAAACCATTTGGGGGCAAGAAACGACTTTTTTGCCATTAGGAATGGTTGCCTCAAAGCGATTGTCTTAAATAACGTCAGTTTTCAAAATTAAAAAAAAAACTTCCCAAAATATTTAAAAGAAAAACATCCGTAAATAGCAGATGCACATTTGACTACCAGGTGTAAGGGGATACAGCAAGATACCCTAACTCTACAAGCTCATGTCGAATACAGAAAAAATAAATGTAATGACGTTGGCGCCAAACCCGAGCTTTAGTTTGCAGATGACGCCCATAGAAACAAATTTTTCGGTCAGTAGCGAACTGGGTCTAAGATTTTTGTCGAGTAAACTTTAAAACGTCCCTCTTTATCCGAAAACATCGTCATCAAAATAAATAAAAGCAAAAATTTTAAGTCATCAAAAACTTACATTTATTTAATATTGTATTTATGTTAATATTTAAAAATATGGGAAAAATTTTACAACTTCATAATAAAAATAACCCAAATCATCAAACACCCAATTTGTGGGATTTAATACAAAAAC
Source organism: Acanthosepion pharaonis (assembly GCA_903632075.3). Taxonomy (NCBI): domain Eukaryota; kingdom Metazoa; phylum Mollusca; class Cephalopoda; order Sepiida; family Sepiidae; genus Acanthosepion; species Acanthosepion pharaonis. The sequence goes on along the minus strand of CAHIKZ030004506.1, from coordinate 1,338,716 downwards.
ATAAATTGAGACTGTTTTCAAAGCTTGGTTAAAATTAGAATGTGTGCATTTTTAATGTGTCCACAGATTAAAGTTGTAAAAATTCAGTAATTTACAAAATATATTACTGAGACAAGCAATCGATCTAAAAAAGTAATAATATAATCCATTGACATCTCAGAAAATTAACATTCATCATCATAAAAATTTAATGTAGCTTAACTGATGGCGTGGAAAGAAGTCTAATTCTTACAATTTTAAACTTACTGAATACGAATTCGAAACTGACTTGTGCGAACGACAGGCTCAAAAGCTAAGCATAAATTCCCGTATGTAGACGCGTGCAAAGAAAAATATACGTAGACAACAGATGCACGTGGTCGATATTTTATGTACCGTATTGCTTCCGGAGGTGACGATTATGGCTCCCCACAACTTTTTATCCTTCGTAGCTCTAAGTAATGTTTGTTTCATTGCTATTCTTCCCAGTCCCTGTTCTGTCACCCATTTACGTATTCCTGTTAGATAATTCGCTGTATCGCTCTGTCCATCTTGACTTCACTATGTCCTGTGAGTGTAAAAATTTTCAAATCCTCTTTCTTCGTTATATGTCCTATAAATATCGTCAGTATCTTTCTGATATTAAGCAAATGTCCCATTTTCTTTAAAACTTTGCTTACATTATCCGGTCATTGTATTCTTAGAATTCTTCTGTAACATCTCATCTCTTGCTTCAAGTTTGCTTTTCATTTGTGAAAAAATTGTTCAGCATTCACTGCCATATAGGAGGATTGATATTACAAAGCAGCTCAATATCTTTTTGTTTCTAGTGAAATTTTCCTGTCTCTTAATGCTTTGTTTAGCTTTTGGAAGGTATCTTCCGCTATTTAATGTACCTTCGGATTTCTGTGTCATAATTCCCGCCAGCTTGTGAAATGAATCAAGAAGTGCAGTGACTTCATAATTTCCCATCAAATTTGAGACTAAAACATTTGACAGTTCTAAGCAAGTTTGCAAACGGTGAAACAACTCCGTCTCCGTTGTATCAAAACTTCCGAATATATATGGCCACCTGTTTAACCCACTATTGGCTTTCTGTAATCTACAAACTCTTTTCACTGATGTAACTTTTGTCCAGATTGTGGGGTGTTGGCTGCATGGTTGTAAAACGCGCAGGCTGTATTCTTCTGGCAACAAATTTTACAGGTAAAGGTGTGTTTTGCGAAGGTTCTTGATTTTCAATATTCGAGATTGAAATAATATTCAAGCCCGTGCAAAATATGTCGTATGCTCACGACAGATTGTCGGTCTCTTTCACATAAAATCACATATAAATAAACAAATTGTATCATTTATCTGATTTGTATGAATATTTTATTAACCTTCTTTAAAAGATTACTATTTTGTGTTTGACTCTTTTACAAAAAGACTCACCTTTGTTTTTATCCCCCACCCATCAAAAAAAATAATGTAGGCTATGTCAGTTGGCATCATCTGTTCGGGCCTGATAATATTGGCCCTTCTTGTATTGTTTTATATAAAAAAAATGATTCTATTCAATCAAGATATGTTGATATTTATTCGACTGCCCAAGAGAGTAAATTTGACAGAAAGCCAAGTTTAATGCCGGGTAGAATTATGGAGCGCTTAAGAAAATCGAATTAATTATTCATAGATTGCGAAATGAGTTTACTAACTATTACATTATGTGATCTACCATTTTATTGCTATATATTTAACAAATTCTAGATTTTGTTGGTCATCAGGTTGAAAAAATACTTTCCAATAAATTTGTCTTAGGTAGACTAAACTTATTTGTTGAAGAGTCGGGCTCTTTGACGTAGTGTAATGGTTAATAATTTAATCTTGCTCGGCAGTGAGTTCAATCTTCACAAAGATACTCCATAGTTGCTGCCTTGTGTCACACTCAAACGACGCGATGTAACTCACTATTTATTGAACAGTCTACTTTTAAATGAATCATTTTCTATCACCCATCAATTTTTAAAGATATATTTTATGATTTTTTTGACTTAAAAATCGATGCATTTTATTTTTTATATAAAACTAGCAGTATAACCCGACTTCGACCGGGTGTTTCATTATTAGGAATTTTTGCCGTTCAATTGGAGCAGTTTAAGTTTAAAGTTAGCCCACTCGAAAATCAGTATTAGTAACAACAATTGGGTGCAACGGAGGCACATCTCCAAATTTATTAATTTAAATGGAGAGTGGCCCTGAAAAGGGCCGTTTTTGCGTTCTCAATCTTGCAAGGAAGGAACCTCTTCCATGGACCATCATAATAATAATGTATGATAATTTTTATTTATAATATAATTCTTTTTTAGAATTCTAATAATCTTTTGCGTTGCATTTCAACTCTCTAAATTGATTTTACGCTGTTTTTTACAGACGTTAAATTTTGTCTTTGATTTTTACGCAAAGTGTAAAAAATTAGTTTTTCGATTTTTTTTAGTCAAATTTTTTCGAATTTTTTCCAGCAAATTTGGACTGAAAACCGGTACTGACGTATTATCAATCAAAGAAAAAATAATTCATCAAAATCGGATGAAAACTGTACAAACGCATAAACAACATCCAATCACATACGCACACGCACATTCATACACGCACACATTTTGAGAATTATAGATATAGATATATCTAAAGTCAGAATAAAATTAGAAAATAATCTATTTTGTTTGATTTTCTTCTATAGTTGTAATATTTTAATTTTGTTAAAAAAACAAAAAAACAAAAGCAAAAAAACTTGATATATTTTTAAATCCTGATCGCTTAAAACGTTTTTTTCCTGACATTTTCAAAAGTTCATTTTGTACTTGACGGAGATGACATTGTATCAGAATTCCTCAATGATAGCGTTACAATATATACCGATGAGGTAGAACGTGATTATAAGAAAGATATGACTCCACATGATGCCCGGAGGATACAGAGGCCGAAATGCTATAATAAAAAAAAAAGAAAACTAGTCTGAATGAATCGGTGTATAATATCAAGGGCGCCTTCGCCTTCCGACCATATGATCCTGGTTCGAATTTCATCACGAACTATTTGTCATTGGGGTGATGTTATCGACCTTGGAAAGTGTCTGAAAACCCACGCCTTGTGAATAAAATTGGATAGACGGAACTGTTTAGAAGGTATCGATGGCTGTGCTTGAACGAAGTCACAAGTCATCGTGACCGAGAGTTTGAGCGTACTGGTCTTGTTCAAAGTGTTGATCACGTTAGATTGTTCAAAGTGTTGACACGTTGCGTGTGCTCCGACAGAAACTGTAACTAAGGCCTGATCAACATAGTTTCATTGTAAACTACATTTTGGCTCTGTGAGTGTTGAAGAAACTCAAAATGTGCCTGAGAAGGCGCCTGCAATTATTATAAGAATAAAGATTGGTAAATTTGCTTTTTAAGCCCCTAAAGCAATGTAATTTATTTTTGGATAAGTGTAGTTTTATTTCAAATTAAAACAAACAAAAATTATTTAAGATATTTTTGGTGTGATTTGCGTTTTGTTTTTAATTTCCTAGATATACTTAGAAAGCATTGTGCTGTTAGCGTATTTACTATTTGTGAAAGATATTTTGTGTGAATAGTTTCTTTGTTTCCAGCGTCCTTCAGTTACTTCTATATATAATTTTTTTCATTATCTGGTGATTTTACAGTAGCTTGGTATATTACATTGTTTTCTAAGCAATTACTTTTAAGGGACATTCATTCTTTATTCTGCACTTACACGTAGGTTTAAAACACCTGAACAAATTAAATTTTGTCCTTTTTGTTATTCTTCTTAAACCCTGTTCCACCATCGTTTACCCAAGTCCATTCTTCTCCTTCTATGTACTGTGTCCCTTCAGGACGTTGGCGATTATGACTCTCTACATTTTCCTGTCTTTTGTAGCTCTTAATAAATTTTGTCTTTTTTGTTATTTTTCTTAAACCCTGTTCCGCCATCCATTTACACAAGTTATTTTTTTTCCTTCTATGTACTGTGTCCCTTCAGGGAGTATTCGATCAGGGCTCTCCACAATTTCCTGTCCTTTGTAGCTCTTAATACATTTTATCTTTTTGTTATCTTTCCTAAACCCTGTTCCGCCATTCATTTACATAAGCTCATCAAGTTGTTTTCTTCTATCCGTCTCACTGAAAATAAACTAAGCTTAGTATATGCAAATAAACCGAATGTGTCAATCAGTTTATAGATTTTTTAATTTTGAAAGACGATAATAAAAATATCCTGAAATATTATATTTTCTACTCGTTTTTTGAATCTATTTTTCTTAATTTTCATTGAGAGAGTATCTAAATATAAATATAAAAGTGAACATTGAAGTCAACACTCATAGGCGACAGGCTGCTCCATGCTAGACGCAATCGTCAGGCCGCGAGTGTTGGATTTTCTCGACTATTTATATATATGGGTCAGTGGTGCATTGTGGGTAATCTATTCTGGCGGTTATTTTGGCGGGCGTGGCTTGTTTATTTATTTGAGCTAATTTATTTTACTTGTTTTTTATTTTCATCTTTTATTTTATATATTTGTTTTATATTATTTATTCTTTTCGGTTTTCGATGTTTTATTAAGGTAGTAAAAATTTGGGGGGATTTGTTTAGTTCGCTTATTTAATAGTTTGTTTTGGATCCATTCTTCTGTCGTGACATTAAACGGAAGAACAAAGAAATAATAAAACGCATATCGTCTTTCCGAAGATTATTTTGATCAAAGGGGAGCATGTTGGACAGTATAATTCGTCGATGTTGACCTTTTCCTTGCTTTGCTGTTATATTCTGCGGCACAATAAACAGAATTCTTTGTTTTATGTTAATTAGTAAGTTGTTTCTTTAAAACTTTGTAACTTATTTTCTTTTTCAAGCATCTTACCTGTTGTTTCATGAGAAATAATCAACAAAGTGCACAATTGAGAATCGAATTTATTGCCGATTTTGATAATTTCATTCTTCTGGGTGTTATGAACTGAAAGAAAAAATATAAATCTTATTTCACGTCTGGGGTCACGACTGGTGTCATGAATCGGAAGAAAAGTAGAAAAAATACCAGAAAGGGATATACTGAGTTAGTTATTTACTTATTCATCATTTCACACTACAGAAGGCAATAAAGCCACTAAGACACAAGAGGTTGCTGGGTGTGAGATAATATGAAAAAAAAGAATACATTAATTAACAATAAAAGAACATAAATTAAAAAGACAAAAACAAAGATTGACATTGCATTTAGATTTTTGAAGATCAAAATTGAGTGGGTAGCAAGAAACAGGAAAAGAGTTCCACGAGCGAAAAGTGCGAAAGAAGAATCATTTAGCATAGAACTTACGGTTGCATCTAGCGGCCATTTCAACTGTAAAATGATGAGGCCTTGCTGCAAATCTAATACTGCCTTTAAATTTATAAAGTCTAGGTACCAATGAGGAAAGTAATATTTATTTTGTCATAATACAAAAATGTGGGACAAGTCCAAAAGGTGTGGTAGGGGAAGGCTGGTCTTCAATCTGTCCCAAAGAGGAAAGTTCATCCAAACAATTACCATGAAAGTATTTATAGAAAAGGCGCATGGAAACTATGTTACGGCGGTGTGAAAGTAACTGAAGCCGGGATGCCAGATCAGGACCAAAAGCATTGCAGATTCTTTTTTGTATTTTATCCATACATAGTGTACGCACCGGACCAATTACGACAGCAATATTTCAAGCATGGACGAATGGTAAACTTATAGGTTAATTTACATTATAAGAACCAAAAGGTAATGAAAATGTTCCATTATGGTGTGAAATTGCCTGATTATTTCGAAAATGTCAATAAATGTTTGCGCTCGATTAACGTTTGGATTTATCGATTTTAGATTTATCGACAATGTAAATTCGACCTCTTTCGCGTTGTCCGGCCGCCATTACTGGCGTTGTTTATATACGTTTGCCTCGAGCAGTAATGCGCGGAAGCTTACTTAGCTAATGGCCTTTTTACTACTTTTCGTATCTTCTTACTTGTCTTGATTACTGCGCAATTTTCGCGAAAGTTATTTTAAAATGTGCTTTCTTTTTTTTTTTTTTAAATGTAGTTCTAAATGAATAGTTTTTTTTTTAATTGGTATAAATTCCTTTTTTCAAATTACAAGTAATGTTTCTTTGTAGAAGTGAAACTTTAGTATATAATAATTTCTTTTTTATTAAATTGGTTTAAATTTGTTATAGAAACAATTGAAAGCTTTTCTAAATAAATATAATGTCATGGATGAACCCTTCCCCACCCCGCAAAAAAAGCATTGTTGAAAAAAAAGACACATCATTTTTTTACCTTTCAGATTTTAAGGACACTTTTACGAAGCAATCCACCCCCTATCCTTTTAGGCATATAATTTTGATTTTATTTTTATTTTCTTTTTTTCATTTTTACTGCTATATTTGGAATCGCACATTCATTTTAAACATCGCGCATTGCGTTGTAATCAAAACAAGTGAAGCTTCCGCTCATGATTGCTCGAGGCAAACGTATGAAAACAATGCCAGTAATGGCAGCTGTTATGTCGACGCAACGCGAATGAACTCGAACTCACATTGTCCATAACTACTAAACGGTAATCGAGCGCAAACTTTTAATGTCATTTTCGAAATAATCAAGCAATTTCACACCATAATGGATCGTTTTCATTACAGTGGCCTTTTGTTGCTTAATGTGTAAAAGAGATACTAGCCAGAAATAATCAAGTAATATATAATTGTTTTACGTTGAGGCGTATTATATATATATATATATATATATATATATTTGGTTGGATAGATGTGAGTTTGTGACCCTGGGTTTCACGCTTTAGCGATCGTCAGACAAACTGATTAATTTTTTTAAAAATTTGGGTTTATGTAGATTGCGTGTATTGGTGTTATTGTGGAAGTGGTGGGAGAAACTTCGTCGTTTTGTCATCGTACTAACGCATACAGACACATATACATACTTGGTCGTCCGTCGGGACTCATACATATATAAACACCGCGCATATAATATATAAATAATTATACATATATATATATATTTATATACACTTTTCACACACACACACATATATATATATATTATACGCCTCAAACATGGTTAGAATTGTGTAGCGAAAAAAAAACATATTTTAAATAAATCGATTTATAATATATATACAGAGAGAGAGCCATCCACAGAGAGACTGTTTCGCTGTATCACAGCTCATCAGTGTGGCTAGACGTCTGGTTGCCTCTAGCTAGGATTGAAACCCGACTGAATTGGCTTCAGTCAGAGATGCTAGCCCTAAGCCATTGTTCACGTTTTCGTATCGAGAACGTAAACAAAGTAATCAATGGACTTTTTTTTATCGGATATTAATTTCCAAGTGAAATAATATCAGATAAAAATATCAATTAATCTTTTTATTGACATTATTCCGAGATATATATATATATATATATATATATATATATATTTACGGGTAATGTTTTTAGAAGTAGTTTTGTTTCTTGAGTATTTCTTTCTTATAGCACTAATAGTTTAAAGTAAAATAGAATAAGCATATATAAAAGCCAATGTATATTTATGTATATTGTGCAACACCTTTTTTCTACATCAACAGAAGAGTCCACTACAGGGAGATGAACAAATTACATATCGCTCTTTTGAGGAGGAAATAATAAAAAAAAAATCTTTTATTATTCTTAACTTGGCAAAACTCGATTGTCTTTTTGTAGCTCCTACCAAGATTCTCTAGGGAGGAATGTGCCAAAGCATACAGCAGGATTAAAAATAAGACCTGTTAAAAGGTGGGTGAGCTTTCTTGTAGGGTCAATGGCCATCTAACAAAATGGTGAGTAGGCTGGATTTCATAGCTATGGATGCCTGCCAAGTGCAGTGATGATACGAAATCTTTGTCATTGTTAGTGTGGTTACCTTTTATAAACCAAATACAGAGGAACCTCGGTTCTCGAATGTTTTACATGTCGAACAAATCGGTTTTCGAACAGAAAATTCAAGATGAAAATGCCTCGGATATCGAACAAAATTTTGGTTCTCGAACAACATAGCCGAACCGAGTTAATACGAACGGAATAATTTCTGAGTCGATAGCTATATTGTATACATTCGTGTGTTCTGCTGTGCCTTTTTTTCCAATTTTATTGTACTGTGACTTTTTTTCTCAACATTGATTCTTATTGGAAAAATAGTTTCGGTTTACGAACATTTCAGATTACGAACGGCCTTCAGGAACGAATTAAATTCGTAAACAGAGGTTCCACTGTATATTCATATTGATATAAATTTGACAAAACTAAAAAAGAAAAACGAGGAATGCATTTTGTAACATTCTATGCTGCGTATTTGTATGACATATGCAACAAGGGATAATTCTATAGATCTGTCTCTCTCTCTCTCTCACTCACCCCCTCTTTCACTGACTCACTCATTCTCTCTCACACTCACTGTTTTCCTTTCTCACTCACACGCTCCCTCACTCACTCTATCACTTACACACAGTCTTTCTTTCTCACTCACTCTGTTTCTCAATCACTGACGAACTCAACCATTCACTCTATCGCTCACTCTCACTCTCCCTTCTTACCTCCCGCACTATCGTCGTCACTTCCTTTATCTCTCAGTCACTCTCCCTCTTTCATTCACTCGCTTTATCACTCACTCACTCTCTCTTTCAATTACTCTCTCAGTCTCACTTTCTCCCTCTATCACTCACTCTCTATCTCATTCACTCACTCACTCTGTCAATCCATGTATCACTCACTCATTTTCTCTCACACTCACTCTTTCTCCCTCTCACTCACACGCTCACTCACACCTTTATCACTTACACAGTCTCTTTCTTTCTTTCTTTCTTTCTTTCTTATTCACTCTCTCTTTCTCACACACTCACGAACTCACCCATTCACTCACACACTCATTCTCACTTTCCCTCCTTACCTTCCGCACTACCTCCGTCACTTCGTGTATCACTCAATCACCCTCTCTCTTACTGTCTTCCTCACTCCTATATAACTCACTTTCACTCTCAATTACTCTCTCAGTTTTACTTTCTCTCTCTATCATACACTCACTATCTCACTCACTTCCTCTGTTAATCCATATATCACTCATTTTCTCTCACACTCACTCTTTACCTATTTAGCTCACACGCTCCCTCTATCACTTACACACTCTCTCCCTCTCACTCACTTACTCAAAAAATCACCCAGTCAATCGACCACTCACCCTCTTTACCTCCTTTACTAACTCCCTCACTTTCTCTATCACTCACTCACTCTCGCTCTTACTTTGTCACTATTACTCACTCACTCTATCTCTTACTCACTCACTCTCTCTCTCTCACTTACTTTCTCAGGACATTCTCTTTCTCTGTCAATCACTCCCTCATTCACTCGTTCTATCACTCACCCCTCACTCTCTCTCTCTCTCTTTCTTTGATACAGTCTTTCGGAACGCGAGTGGTCATATTTCTCCGCAGTCTGTTGCGGTTGTCAGTCGTTTTTACACATTTACGAAGCCTTTTTTGCCTTCCTGGTACTTGTTCCCGCCAGATTGACAAATATGTCTAGTAGATTCGATAAAATCAAATTGGCAGCTAATTTCGACAATGACCTTCGATCTGTTGTTAAATGGGGCAAGAAATGTTTTATTAATCCAAAGCGAAACTGCCCTCCTTTAAAAAAAAACAAAAAAACTTTTTACCTTCCACCAGTATAGCTGATGCTAACCTCCAAGGAAACAATTCTAGCTTTCACGTTTCCACTGACATGAAGTGCTAAGCCTGGTGTTAGAACAAAGTAGATTCACTATACTGTGTTAGACAATATTTCTCGCATGAATCTATCTTGTGTATTTATAAGTCTACCATTCTTCTGTGCATTGAATATTGCTGCCATATCTGGTCTAGTGTTTCTGTTATATATTTAGAGATTTTTGACAAAATGAAAAGAAGAATCTACACGGTTATCAGTCCTGACCTGGCATCTCGGCTTCACCCACTTTTCAACTTCTGTAACATAGCTTCCCGTTATCTTTTCTATAAATATTCCCACTGTAATTGTTCTTAAGAGCGTTTCTCGTTGGCCCCTTGACTTCACGAATTTACTAGAAGATAAAACATTTCAATAGTAAAGTTTAGTTGAACATTATTATTTTATCATGAAAATATTTAATTTTAAAGTCTTTTTTAGCAAAATAATTGCACAGTCCCAAATTGAATTTGCCTAATCTATTTTGAACTTGCTAAATCCCAAATCAAATTTGCTTATTCCATTTTGAATTTGCTATGTCCCATTTTGAATTTGACTATTCCATTTTGAACTTGACTATTTCATTATGAACTTGCTTAGTCCCAAAATGACTTTGATTCGTCTCAAATTGAACTTGAAATGGTATAGAATCGCTAATTCTCTAAGAATCAACTCGCTGTACAGGTTAAATAAATCCCTTATGGTGCTTCTATTTCTATTTTCGTATAGTCATTTAATTTCTTTACCTATTTGCATATTAAACAATTTGATCCAATTACAGATTGCATCCGTATATCCTTTTTGTGTATCTCAGCTTTACTAATATTTCAGTTAGAATTTCTTTGTTAAAATAAATAGCATTGCTCAGAAGTATCACAGAGACTTAGTATTATTTATGGCTGTGACACTATTTAGGTTTGCGGAAAAAAAAGAAAAAGCGAGAGTTAAATTAGGTGATAAGAATCTATCACGAACAGACATTGAGCGGTGTTATTTTTTCTAACAAAGAAAAGTGGTAAAGATTTTATTTTCATTAGCGAAGAAAGTAAGATCTCAGTTCTGCCGGGTTTAATTTGATTTATGACGACGCACCGAATAAAAGATAGCCATCTGCCCATGGCATTAATGAAAATTTCAGGTTGGTCAGGTGGCCTACAAGGCAGAATGCTAAGAGATAAAAATTAATAGGGTCGTGCTCTGACCGCGAAAAATGTCCGCTGGACCACCCGCAGAGTACAAGGAAGGAAAGATTAAACCTTTAACTATCTGCGGAAATATCATTTGAGAACACCTGTTTTGTGTCGGAGCTGGCCATGATAGAAAAATGATTTTATCGGAACGAATAATTAGCACCAGGGTGCAAAGTCGCCAGATGACCATCCACTTGATGCTGGCGAAAATCTCGATTGATGAACTCCAGACGGCGTTCGGTTAAGATAAGAGTCGTAAGGATTTGTTGTCGGGAAGAAGAAAAGAAAAAAAAAAGAATTTTTTTTTCCTTGACCGAGATTTTTTAAACCGAGGCCAGTCTAGCCACACCCACGCTGCTGGGCGTCTATTGGCTGAATGGTGGCGTGAGCGGTAGGCGAAGGTAATCATGTGAAGAAGGAGGGGAGGCCTGTTGACGCCCCCTGAAGGGATCGGTGTGTGATGCCACTGTGAGAGAGAGGGGAATCTTGTTAACGCCTCTGAAGGGATTCGTATGAGATACCAACAGGAGAAAGGAAGAATTTGGGAGGACGATTCCCTTAAACTAGAATTAAGGACTTCCAAAAATGGAAATTAATGAATTTTCCTGACCGAAAACAAAGAAAATTCTTAATGCGGATTTAGAATTATCAAGGAACCTCAAACTCCGACAAGCCCACCACGGTTTTGGTCGGCGTCCATATAAGCAGAGTCGCAGCGAGTGGACGGTAGTTGAGTTAGTTGGGGTTAGAAAGACAGGCAAGAATTGAGCTGTGAGCTCTGAGACCCGCATCGCAGGAACCTGACTGAAAGATCCACGCAATCACGACCAGAACTTCTAACCAAGAACAATTTATTTTTGAGGAACGACTTAGACTCACACCATCAAAACAACTTTTACGAATATCGCCTGAAGATACACCAAAACCAGTTTCTTAAAAGAACAATTTAAGATGTTAAGACTCGCCTAACAAACACAAATTGTCACGAATCCATATTAGCGGTTTGGGAGAAAGATGCAGTCCTGTATTCAGCAACCAGATATAAAATATTGTTATTCCTTTTTAACACATTTGAACTTTTCGAGTTATTACTTTTTTTTCTTTTACATATACTTGTGCGGTATTACCATTATTCGGACTCGACTTGCATTACGGCCCGGCGACTGATTGATTTCGTCTACCTAAGATCAAATCACAACGTGGGTAGGTTAGACTAGATATCGAAGCAGTTACTTCGGTAACCAGACGTTGGAGGCGAGCTGGGAACGACAAAGCTGATACCGAATCTAACCAGATTTCCATCCGAATCAGAAAAAGGTTAGAACGTCACATGGCACTAGGGAAATAAAAACGAACAGGCTCAAAACTATAAAATAGATAATATATATTTATCTATTTGATTTAGGTCGAAGTGAGTCCTTTGTAATTCGGGGTGGCGAAAGTTCGTTTATAAGTCAGATCATTGATGGCAGTCAGGAGAAAGTCTGTTTCAACTCTGTAGTTGATAGTTTAGAAGTCAGACCTTGGTAATAGTTGTCATCTTAGGTGCGGCGTCAATCTGCTGTCTTTTTATGGCTCTGAGAAGGGTGGAATAATGTCTTAAACAGATGACTGCTTTGTTGTTCATTTTGACGGTCGTCTTCGAGTATAGAATCCAGAGGTTATCGAATGCATATTTCGAAAAATCGTTCTTTTAGCGTTGTTCAGGTTAGCAGTGGATATTTTGGTAAAAGTAGTAGAGCATAGTTCGTCCTTCTTTTTCTTTTCGCCTGACAAGCTGGACTGGACATTCGGGTAAAAAAAAATTTTGCCTTTATACACAACGGATTGAATGTTTTACGTCTTCTGATTGTCAACCTTCTTTGATTTAAGGACTATAAAGCATGAATCAATATTTGTCATTTTCTTAACTCACTACATATACATACATATACACAAAAAACTGCAACATGCTTAACTTCTTCACGTGACATGCATGTCTGGTTTCTCTGGCAGTCGCCTCACTTCTGTCACTGGGCTGTCCATTTATATTCCTTTAGACGGGGATAAAGAATACGGGCGCGAAGCTTGGTTTCGGCTAACATCAAAAGTCTCTTTGTTTTGAGTTTTTTTTTTGACTACCCCAAAATTCTTTTATTTTTTTGGTGTTCCTTTCTTGTTCATTTTTTATAGCTGAAGTTATGCGTGGAGCCTCTCTTATATTGGTGTATTTTTAGTCACAATGGCTAGACCCGTGGACCAGAAAACTTCTGTCGCTTTCAAGCCTTTCTTCTTCCTCTTTTTTATTTGAGTGTTGTCTTCTCGTTAGTTGAGAGAGATGTATAGAAAGAGAAAGAAAGAGAGAGCGAAAGAGAAAGATAAGAGTTTTAAAGGAAAGCGAATGCTTTATTTTAATTTGAATTCTTTTTCTTTGCTTATATATTTCCATATTTTATTTTACATTTGGGTTCACCAGAGAATTTCTAGGTTGTTAAAAACAAACGAACGAACAAACAAACAACATTACCTCACAGAAATACTTATCAAATAATAAATGGAGGCTACTTTAAACAAAATCTTTACAACAAATCCAGAAGACATTAACAATACCTCACCGTATAACCATATTTTCTTGTCCTCTGTAACTGTGGGAATATCAGACCCACACAGACATAGCCTCTTTTCAATCTTCGAAAGTTTATAAACATCCTCTACTCTGATGCAGACATTCAAAATTTATTCAGGTATGCTGAAGTCGAGTTGGTGATAAAATGTCTACATTCCACTTATATAAGCAATATATTGGTCATCCAAAATACGATGGTCGTAAATTGTCAAAAAGCTGAACCAGCCTTACGATCCTAATTGTGAAACTGTAGTAGCGGGAGAATTAATTTTATATTTTAAAAAAGAAATTCTGATATATATATATAATATATATTTATATTGATATAGATTATATAGCTATAGCTACCATTCCTGACGAGAACAAATAAAATAAACACTATTCTTAAAAGAAATGCTCAATTTAAAAAATATATTTATGTTATAATTTGAACAAATTATATATAAATATATTATATATAGATTTAAATACATATTCATGTTATAATTTTTCAACAAATTATATATATAATTTGTTCAAAAATTATAACATAAATATATTTTAAATCGATCTCAAATGACAATTTTGTTTCAACACTTCTGCTGTTGAAACAAAATGGCTATTTTTGTAGTGATTTTCTTACATGTTTATATTACAATTTTCGAATAAATAATATTTGTTCTTCTCTTTTAAGAATAGTGTTTTTAGGTTATTGGAATTGTATCCCGTCCACACTAAACAAACCATACTTTAATAAAAAAAATATATATATATATATATATATATATATATATATATATATTACTATATATATATAAAGCCTTTTAACAATCGCATTCATTTCACAAGGTCATATTGCTGTTGCTAGTATTAATAATTAAAAGACTATTCATGTGTTGTGTACCTTGTTCATGTTTGTGGGTGCACGTTTATGTATTCGTGTGTATATATGTGTGTGCTTGCGTGTCAATGTCTGTATGTCTATGTGATTGTGTGCTTTTGTATGTGTGTGTGTGTGTGTGTGTGTGTGTGATCTACTTAAAATTATCATCAGGTCGCCTATTGTAACTGTAATCAACTCCAGAAATAGCAAACTAATTTTCTGTCAATTAAAATCGCTGACTGAAAATAATAGCTTTAATTTAGATATAAATGATTTTCGCGCCGATTTTAACAACCAAAATTCAAACAGTGCGGACGCAAGTTTACGTCCATTATGTGATTTCAAGCAATGGTTTTACAACCAAAACAAATCCAAAAACAAAAATAAAAAAAAAACAAACAAAAAAATACGCAGAAACCTCCCTCCTTTTATGTTATCTTCTATTTTTCAACAAGACCGTCAACATACGCAGGTTGGATTCCAACCTCGACATGATGAAGGACTCCACGCTATTCGCATGCCAAACAATCTTCATAGTGATCCAAAACGCCGCCCAGCCTCAGTTTCGCTCCAGTAACTACCATTATCACAAAAATATCTATTATCTCGTGCTTCTGAATAGTAAATAAAGCGATTAACTATTAAGTGAGTAAAATAACTGATTTGATAAAACAACGAAATGCAACATCCGATATTTTTTGATTAATTTTTTTTAGTATTCATTTTTTTTTTTTTTTTACTCAGTGCCGATTAATTTTCTCAAACGCATTTTCACATACGCAACAAAAATACAATTCCTCGCTATAAGCAGAAACACATATTTAAATTGTATGCAAAATTTAAATCTCGTTTTACACGTGACTTTATTTTTCTCCGATTGTTTCAATTTTCTTCTCCTAGAGGCATCGAAATACCACGAATCCCTTTCCTTCATGCAATGGGATTGGCAAATAGGATTTTTACATATTTGTATATATTGGTTATAGGAGAAATAAAGTATAGGGTAAAGAGTCAGGCGAGAGGGAAGTTGACTACTGGTCACGTGTCATAGAATACAGCAATATGGCGTCGCCGATAGGATGTTTAAATCGCTTGGACAAACCAGAATTTTTCGATACTTTGATCTGGTGTTTTGCAGCCCAAGTTAGGGTTAAAGATTGAAAGACAGTAATGAAAGACGGGGAGAAAAAAAAAAGAAATAACCGACCTCTTACTAAATTCGGCAGGTTGTGAAGGTATAATGAACATTTCTGTTATGGCATATCTCGAACAATTGGAGAATTTTGACGTTCGTTGAAATTTCAGAAATTTACGATCTAGAAAAAACTCGTCATAGCGAAAAGAATCAAATTTCTGTCTATGAAACTAAAGCGGGATGAATCAGTTATACAATATCTTCACAGATTAAGAGAATCTAGCAGATTCTGTGAATTTCAGAAAATTACGATCTAGAAAAAACATGTCATAGCGAAAAGAATCAAATTTCTGTCCATTAAATAGAAGCAGGATGGATCAATTATACAATATCTTCACAGATTAAGAGAATCTAGCAGATTTTGTGAATTTGAGAAACTGGGAACTCAAGATTTGGCTATTGAGGATAAATTGATTCAATTATAGTTGAATGAATGTATATATGATATATCTCATAAATATAAGACATTGGAACAATTATAATTGAATACTTTGTCTCTTACTTCATGCGTGGAAGTTATAAAGCAGGTGGAATTGATTAAAAACTATAATTCTACCGAGGAGAATGTTGAAACGTAAAACCTAAAAAAGCAACACAATAAATGCAAGGACTGTCAGTATGACAAAAAAAGTGCCCCTGTTTTGGAAAAATTTGCTTTAAATGTGGAAGGAAAAATCATTTTTAGTCTGTATGCAAAGATAAAAAGGAAATAGACAGTATAGAAAAATTGTAAAAAGAAAGAACTGATTACGTCTTTTTAATAAAAGACCTGAGGAAAATAACTTTTTTGAAAAATTAAATGTCATGACTTTTCCAATTCAAATTTTGAGGTAAACCGAAATTGAGAAAAAATTATCTGAAATTGAAACAAAACTTTCGGTTACTTCAATGGAACTTTTGGGACATTTGACCGATTTAAAATGATTCCTATTACAATAGTGTAATATAAAAAAAATCATGGACTACAAGGAATAGATGATCTAAAGATGGATACGTCGAAATTAATCAATACTGTGAAATAAGAAAAAGTAAAAACGGGAGTGTTAAAGGGGTATAAAGCTAGTATATAACTAAATTAAAATAGTACTCCTGTGACACTAAAAGGACGAAAAAGAAAAGAAAAGGAAAAAAAGAAAGGAAAGAAAGGAAAAGAGAGGCGAGACTTAAGCTTAGATGATAAAAAGAAACCCCCCACGACCGGGGACATTGACAATGTTATTTTGATAAGTCGCAAATGGTGAAAGGTCTCATTACCATCGCAGAAAAATTCTAAATGGATAAGAAAATCGACTATGTTCTGGTGGCGAACTTGTGTTATCGGGGATAGATAACAACCGCTTAATGCTGGCGAACATCTAATTAGCAAACCACAGACCGGGCTAAACTAAGAACTCCAATTGACAATGTTATTTTGATAATTGACAAAAAACAGGTGAAATACAGGGCTTTGGATAGATAAGAAAAATTAACTGTGTCAGAGGGGGCAAACAATATTGTCGGAGAAGGATTTAATAGGTCTTCTGCTTCCCGCACACGAAGCCAACCCTGAGTCACGACTTGGCCGTTTTTCACAGGACATCTATAGGTGTTAGAATTCGGTTGTGATAACAAAACTATGTTATCAGAAATTAGCACCAAGAATGCAAATGGCTAGAACAATGGAACTGTTTTTTCAAGACGACGGTCGACTGTGTTTTGCTGGACGACCACCCATTCTGATAATTGGCGAAAATCTGATACGATCCAGATGAGAAATGACGTTATCACACTACTGGTCGCATTGTTCTGTTGGCGGCCAGAGAAGATGAGAGCTGCGATTAAGGAAAGAAAAGGAAAAGAATAAGATAATTTTTTTTTGAGCAAGATATATTTTTTTTCTTCCTAAAACAAAGCCAGCTGGATCACACACACCCGGCTGGACGCGATTGGCCGAATGATAACGGGGGCCAGGCGGAGTTGATCACGTGACGCAGGAAGGGAAGCCGCCGCCGCCCATTTAGAGGATAGGTATGAGAAGTTGCTACGAAGAGGTGGGGATAACCGTTGACGCCCCTCTGAAATATGGTGAGATATCCATTTGAGAATAAGAGAAGGTGGGAGTAATAAAAGACTTCCAAAAATGAAAAGGAGTGGAAAATCCCTAACCAAAAATAAAAGAAGTGGATATGGATTTAGAATTATCGAGGAACCTCCAACGCCGACAAACCCACCCCGGTTTTGGTCGGCGTCCATATAAGCAAAGTCGCAGCGAGCGAAAATCAGAGTTTCAGAGTTTCCCGGAGAGTTTCCCGGAGAGTTTCCCGGAGAGTTCAGCAGAGAAGAGTGTTCAGTTGAAGCAGGCCTCGCAGCTGACTAAGATTCGCGCAACTTCCGAACTCATCTTCAACCCAAGAACAATTTATTTTGAAGAGCGACTTAGATCCATACCACCAAAATAAGTTTTTCGACTTTCGCCTGAAGACACACCAAGAACCAATTTCTTGAAGAACAGACAACTTAAAGTGTTAAAACTCGCCTAACAATCCATATAGCAGGTCGGGAGATAGACGCAGTCCTATGTATCCAGCAACCAGGTATAAAGTATTGTTATCCTTTTTTTTTGATACCTTGAACTTTTGAGTTATCATTTTATTTTCTTTTATGCATATTTGTGCGATATCACCCTCGGTTGAACTCAATTTGCATTACGGCCCCAACTACTGATTGATTTCGTCTGCCTAAGATCAATTCACAACGTGGGTAGGCGGACTGGAGATCAACGCAGTTACTTTGGTAACCAGACGTTGGGAACGTCGAGGCTGATGTCGAATCTAATCAGATTCCCATCCGAATCACCAAAAGGTTAGAACGTCACATTTGGGTGCCGCGACCGATACCAAGCCAGTTGGTCGTCACAGGACGGGACAACACGACTGACGCAAACAGGCGGACGTCACGTTTGGAGCGGCGACACCCGAACAAAGCAGCGAGGGGCGGAGAAGGCCGAGCTGAGGGACGTCACACTCCTCTTATTTTGAATACCGTAAATTACTTAGCAACCACTGAATATAGAAGGTGGATAAGTTAAAGATAATAACAGAGGAGGGAATTTTGAAGCATGTTCCTCCAGATGGCAGTAAATGGGTTTCCTCTATTGTAGTTTTGCGAAAATCAGATGGAGACTTTCGAATATGTGGTGATTTCAAAATAGGCAAAAATCATGAAAATATGCTCGGATACGTTTCTTATTCCAAATATCGAAAGCGCTATCCACAAATTATCGGGCATGGAACTTTTTGCAAAAATTGATTTAAAATCTGCCGATAAGCAAATACAGATAGATGATAAATTAAAAGAAATTGCCACAATAACCTCCTCCCCCATAAGATCATTAAAATGGACGAGAATTCCTTTTGGAGTGAAAACAAGTACCATTTTTCGTAAGTGTTAATTGACAAAATTATTAACATGATTATTTATCAAGATGATATTTGCCTCGGTACCACCACGAAAGACGAACAAAAAAGAATAACAAAAAAACGGAACATGTGTTAAACAAGTTAAAAAAAATACTGTGATGACAATAAACAGAGGCAAATATGAATTTGATTGCGATACAATATTATATTTAAGGGTCCCAAATTTCATAAGATGGTATTGCATCAGTTTTAGAGATATCTGTACCTACTACTACTATTAATAAAAAAGCGTTAGAATACTTTTTTTAGGATTGGTTAATTTTTATAATAGATATCTACCAAAATACAGTGACTTAACAGAACCATTTGCTGAACTGTGGAAAAAGAATAAGAAGACTTGACGTTTGAGTATTTAAAAGAGATACTCGCAGAAAAAAAACCCATTGTAAAAATCTTTGATTCCAAAAAGGAGGTTACGTTAACTATTCAAGTAAGTAGAGATAATATGTCAGTTTCAACTCAATGTAATATTTCTCCAGACAGGATTGTTGATTTTTGATTCTTAATAAATTGTAAACTTGACAGCACATCGATGAAACTGACATATTTTCTCTACAAATATTGGCATCGGAAATGATCCGATATTAAGCAAGATTGTTGAGAGTATAAGAAGAAACAGGTGGAGGAATTGTTCCAAATCTGAAAGACCTTATAAAGAAATAAAGCATAAATTAACGATGGAAAATGGCGTTATATGCAATGAAGATGTAATAGAACAAACCAGAAATAGTAAGAAAAGATATTTTAGAAAGTGTAGATGATGATGATGTGAATTGTGGGATAGTGGCTACACAGAGAATAAAATTGTACTCATGGTGGCTGAGTTATTATCGCCATATAGAAGTATATGTATATAAATGTACAAAATGTGCAGAAATAAAAAAAATCATTTTCGTCGAAGGCGAATACCCTCATGGCTTAAAAAAACGGAACCATGGTCTCATGTTCATATGGACGCATTAATGGAATGGAATTATTTTAAATTATCGTAGACCCCTTTTCTGGATGTCCTGAAGTCGTTAAAGATAGAAAAACGACTACAATAAAGCAAATATTAAGTGTGATATTTTCTAGAAATGGGATCCGTAAAACATTGATATCAGACAACACGCCAGAATTTTATGATTTGATTTATGTAATTGGTTGAGATGGATTAGCTGCTTTCCTTAAAAACAAAACAAAACAAAAAACAAAACAAAAAAACACCACCGTATCAACCACAATCTGCAGAAAGAATTGCGCCAACTGAAAATAGGATTGTAGACATTTTCCCTAAGCAGAAATACTATAGACATTTACTTACCAAGATTACTTCGTAGATATATGACGATTCTACCTGCAGACAGATTACAAAGTCCATCTGCATTAATGGGAAGACAAATAAGATCTTCATTAACAATGTCTTACTCGATAAATGAAAAGATGTGGTATAAAATAGACAAAGTAGCAAGTCCTGAGAGAACGAATTTCATCATGCAAAGCGGTCATAACACAGCAATTATATGAAAGAAAGGAAAAGGCCTAATGCCTCATTCTGACTAATTAAGACCTAGAATGGGAGATCTTGACGAAGAAGAAAGGATGAGTTCTACAGATCAGGATAATATAATAGAAGACGGGCATATGGATGATAGCTGGAGTGACTCAGATACGCAAGAAGACGAAATGAGACCAAGATCTCCATTAAAAAGAACAGGACATAAACCTCAAGAGGGAGAATAGGAAAGAGGTTGTAAAAGAATTTCAAGAACAACGAAAGGTATTAAAACTCTTCGGTTCAGTGAAGTGTAATGTGATTGGCAAAATGATACCCCGACACATAAAATACAACAACGTGGTTTTCACAACATGGTGAAGTAGTTAGCAACATGATGTTTCGACATGGCAAAACATCGACATGGTTTCACAACATGGCGAAGTAGTTAGCAACATGATGTCAGGACATGGCAAAACAACAACATGGGGCACCAACATGGCGAAGTAATTAGCAACATGATGTCTCGACATGGCAAAACAACAACATGGTGCCCCAACATAGCGAAGTAGTTAACATGACGAAATAGCATCCTAATGCCTGAATATGGCAAAATAGCAACATGCAGTTTCAACATGACGGAGTGGTTTGTAAATTTGTCTCGCAGGTCAGGTTCATGCTATATGTATAGAGAGTTCGATTCCAAACTTGGCTCTTCTGTAATGTAGCCTTGTGCCAGATTCGCAAGGAAAAATGACTCAAATTTAACACCTGTCCCTGATAGTTGATGGATTTTGTGATCAGAAATAGAAGCAGAAGATTAAAAGACAGTTTTAAACTTCTAGCGTTAAGTATTGCTGCTAAATTAGATAAGTGTACGAGAAAAGGTCAAAACAAAAGGTCACAGAAAAGATACGGTTGTCGAAAGTAAGCGAAAAAATATAAAAATGATTAAAATACATGTGGGCAAGTATTTGAAGCTCGAAAAATATTCTGTGTGCATGCGTATTATAGAAGAGTGAAACATTAAACAGTGATCCCAAAAATGGAGATTAAAAAACAAGATAAAGAGAAATAAATAAATAAATAGAGAGAGATGAAGTGCGGGAGATAAAGAGGGGCAAAAAGTTGACGAAGAAATCGTAAACAAATAAACTGAACAGAAAATGAGAAAGAAGAAAAGAGAGAAGGCGAGAGGGAGAGGAAATAAGAGAGAAAGTAACATAGAATAAGAGAGAACAAGGTAGAAAGAAAGATAGAAAAAGAGAGAGAGAGAAAGAGAGAGAGAAAGAGAGAGAGAGAAAAAAAAGTGAGTGAAAGAGAAAGAGTGAGAGAAAGAAAGAGAGAGAAAGAAAAAGAAAAATGAAGATAGGAAATATGTATTAGAAATAAACAGAAAATAATCGGAAAAAGTGAAGAACAAAAAAAGATTCGTCTGGATGCGTGGGCGTGTATACGTGCGTTTTTAAGTGTATATACAGGTTTGTCTACATCTATCCGTGTTAGTGTGTACAGATGTATATCTACATGAATATATCAGTACATCTGTGTGCGTGTGTGTCCTTGATCAAGGCTTACATTGGACATTCTTAATTAGTGGTCGAGGTCATCATCAACACGTGTTATCGGATACACGTGATGACCTACCAAACCATGTGGAAAGCAGAAATGTGCTGGCTAAGGTTAGAAATAAGAAAGGAAGGCAAATCCTTCCCCTGATTCCCAAGGTTAACCTCTAAACTCACGCGGAGTAAACAATTTAACGCTTATTTACTGTAGAGTCTTTAAAATTAAAAAAAAAAAAAACAACTTTAGGTTGTTTCCTTGACTTCACGATCTGTTTTTCTTCTTTTTTTTTAACTGATAAACAACCTTCAGTTATAAATACGAAATATTTACCTCCTTATCAGTACATATGAATCATAATTTCCTTTATGTGCTGTGCTCTTTCACAACTTGAGTGATCATGATTCTCTATATTTTTCAATTCGCTCTAAATAACTCTTACCTATTTACCGCCCTTCTCGTTTTTTTTTTTTTTTTTTTTTTTTTTGGCCTTGTTCTGCTATTCATTTACTCTGACTAGTCAGTTAGATTATTAGCTTCCTCTTTCTGTCTCACCGGCCTTCAATATACCCTTTTAGTGCTAAACCTTTCCTCGCTGTGTACTTACACACAAATATACTTAGGAAAGGTATAAATCCATCTCTTCCACCCAGCTATGGGTTAAATAGTAGAGCCTGTATTTGGAAAAATCATTGTTATCCCCCCAAAATTGTTAATGTGATATTCCTTACAATACAAAATACCAAAATACGCTTAGGCTCTAAATAACCCACAAAATGTTGATGAGCCGTAAAAATCTTTATTATGTATTCCAGAAGTTTTTGGTTTTTATTTTTAGCAACAATGGTAAGGAAGAAATTCTATACAGACAGCTTCTTCCGAATTATTACTTTGTGGAACAAACTCCTGTGTGGATGCTTCCCCGATCACTATCTATCCTACATATCTTTACAATATGCGCCTCCATCGTCGTATGCCCTTACAACAACCTCATTTTGTAACCCTCTAACTTGAGTGGCTCCTGGGCTTTGTATAGGATGAAGAATAATATCACATACTCACTTCATGGTATTTTCAATATACTTAAGTAAAACTCTATCGTGGATGCACGGGTTGTGTAATGGATAGACGCTCGGATTGAGAAATCGGAGAGCTGTGTTCGAATTCTAGTTTGTTACATTCAGTTACGTGCTAATACCCTTGAGAAAGGTATCCAGCCACCCTGCCATCTATGTGTAGAATATCAGGATAGACTGGGTCCTATCTCCTTGGGGAAGGGCAATTCTGAATTAAAACCCGAGCCAACCACCTTGTAAGTCCTGTCCTAAAGGCTCGAAGAAGGTAACTTAAAAAAACAAAAAAAAAACAAATCCACCTTGCATGTCGTCTCGAAGAAATGAATTGACCCACCCCCCGCCGTCCCCTAGATGGGGCCACGACAAAAAATAATGAACTCTTCGGGGGTTAGTAGAATTGTTTGAACAAAGACATGACAGGGTATGACGGCGCCGTCGATCGATCTGATTTCGGACCACTCGTCCATGGCACTTTAGACAACGACAAAAAAAAAACAAAAAAACTCTCTCTTTCTCTCTCTCTCTCTCTTTCTCTCTCTCTCTTTCTCTCTCTCTTTCTCTGTTGAGGCAAGTCTCTTCTGTATCTCTGAAAGGAATTTCTGTCGATTCCTGCCGCAGAGAGGATTTAACAGCCACTCTTTTCTTTGTTGCTGTGGACATTTGTCGATTCTTTAGATCATTTGCAACTCTATTTTACAAAATGGCGTTAAAATCAAGAAATACTTTGCCCTTTTCAGTCATGTCTTATTTTTATTCACTTATTTTAACCGAAATAAGAAGCGCAGTTGAAAACGGAGAATTCCAAATAAAAGAACCTGTGAAAATTTCACTGTCTTGCTATTTGAATTTTCTGATAAATCATAATTCTTAAGTTCTTCTTATGAGTTATAAGAAGCTATAAAATAATTGGAATTTCCCCGATTGCATCGTTAAATATTTCAGCTTACCTTTATCAAAGTATTGCAATAAAAAAACATAAATAGGAATAGAAGTCATTATTTAAAGATCAACAACCTTCTTGTTAATTATAGACTCAAAGATTTTGCTGATGACACTAAGGAGATTGATAGGACGATATTATGAAAGGGATGAGCGCTCACCCGCCTTCTTGAAAAAAAGGCATACAACTGACACTTTCAATAGAGTTGGCAAGCATTCCTCCTTCTCTGGGATAAGGTTCTTAAGAACAAACACCGGAATTTTATCCGAACCAGTAGCCTTCGTAGAATCAATGCTTTTGATTAACTGACTTGTTTTTTACGACTTATCAACCCATTGTTGGTTATTTAAAGCCAAAATATATTTTGGGTTGTTAGAATAATTAAGTTACTATTTGTATTAACAATTCTTTTGAGAATAACAATGATTTTTCCAGATACAAGTTCTGCTATTTAACCCATAGGTGAGGGGAGGTGATGGATTCATATTTTCCCAAAGAGTATTTGCGTGCAAGTGAATGTCACGAACCCGACTGGAATTTGAACTCCGATTTCTCAAGTTATTGATAAGTGTGGAAACTTACTGTGCCGTGATAGAGATATTACAAAGTTTGTATTCCGTGAGAAGAGGGGGATCAGATAGAGGACAGACCTTGTCGTGGAAAAGATGTAGACGGAAAAAAAAAACTTTAGTGACAGGCTTATATCAAGAGACAATAAAGGAAAAATTGAGAGATGAATATGAACGGAAAGTCGTAAAAAAATTCGAACCATTAAACAAGATTTACCAAGAGATAGAGTCAAAGAAAGATTAAAGTGTGGATATTTCTCTTTATTTATTTTCCGCATATGAACCTGATCCATATTTGTATAACATTTAGATAAAATATTGGACAGTCAAGATTGGTAACGCTATTGGTGATAAAAGGAAGATACATGCAGAGAAGATGCGACAAGTACCGAGTACATGGGATAATGGATAATATAATCATTCGTAGCTAGAAATCATGGTCAGTCATTTATAAGTTACGTAGGGTCGCAGTTTCCAGTCGTTGTGTTTAGTGTCTGGAGCATAAATAGCGCTGTAACTTCCTGATAGAAGAATAAAAGTAAGGCAATAATGGATAATTGTCAATACTCGTCGACTTTCCACGGGTTTGGCTAGTTGGCTTACAATTGTTTCTGAATTGATTATTTACTTTATTTACATTATTAGGACTATTGTCCTCATCTTTGTCGCCATATTTGTCACAACGTTTCGGCCGTTGTACGCTCCGGCCTTCTTCAGGTGGTTGGAATGTCGAACTGAACCCTTTATTACGCTAGACTGTTCTAGTGCCATGTTTGATGGATGTCAGTTATCAGTTATTTCCTGTTAATTTCCCTCTGAAAGTTCTCCACTGCCTTAACCGGGTATTGAACTCACACTCTTTGGGTCCTGTCACTGGATCTAGCCAACACCTTTATCCATGTGCCATGTGTCATTGATGAATTTCTGGTTATTATAAACCTAATGTCTTCAGCAACCATTTTTTACCAGTGTTCATATTGCAATTTTGATGTTATCATTGCACGTTTTTACCAGAGCTCATATTGCAACTTTGTTATCATTGCTTTTCTCTGGCACTCCTTATTACTGGTTCCTATATTGTATTTAAATTCCAACCACCTGAAGAAGGCCGGAGCGTACAACCACCGAAATGTTGTAATAAATATGGCAACAAAGATGAGGACAATAGTCCTAATAATTTAAATAATGTACATAATACCTCATCTCAGAAATATAGACAGACTCTGATTATTTACTGCTGCTAATTCTTCCCTCTTCGAGTTAAAATGGTCTTAAATGTCTTTAATTCCGATATCCTTGTGATCACGATTTACAAAGAGAAATTTATAAGACTAGTAGTTCATGTCAACATATTTTGATCTTGAATCCTTGTCAGTAAAAAAAAAAAAATGGAGAGGAATAAAAAGTAGTATAGTTTTGAATGAGAGCGGGAAAAACGAAAAACCTGTCGAGGCGGAATGAAAGGTATCAAAGCGAGAAAACAGAATGCACCAGAAAAAAAAAAAGGAGAGAGAATAGAAAAAGGAGACGACAAAAAGAGTTGAGGAATTCTTTATCAGAAGAGGAATTTTGTTTGCTGATAAAAATCCTTTAATTGAAACATGCGGATTGTATTTAAGACATGTGCATTTGAGACATGTGTATCTTACTCACAGAGATATTATAAATAATCTAGCTTCAAAACACTACTTGACATATCTGCTTGAGTAAAAGACTTGTACCCTTTTCGACGACAAATACACGTAGATACTCAACAACGAAAGAACGAATCAACGTTTATACGCTTCGTAAAAAGAAAACATTCAGAAAACTATTTAAACAGAATGAAACGTATTAAATATTTAAAATTGCATCTCACGAGTACGCGGTTTCATAATCAGCGCTAGTGATAGAAGTTCGATCCCGTTAAAAAATATAAGCCAGAATTTCATTTTTTTCTCCAGACAATTGTTTTTTTTTTGTTTTTTTTAACTACAGCTCGAACGTCGGCGACTAGCGCTGGTATGACTATCTCGGTAATGTAGCTAGCTGGAGTTATTTAGGTTTTTGAAACAAGACCACACGTTTCTATCACCTAGTGATGATCGATCACACAACAGTAGTAATGATCTGCCAGACTCGCTTGTTAACCATTGCTCCACGGTCAGGTGCTTATAGTGATATTTATTAAGATTAGCTTAGGACGGTACATAGTTTCATTAGGGGCTCTTATGAATTAATTCACCTCGGTATCAAAAGTCTGCAAGATCTGCTAATGTTTGGAATGATTCTAATAAGTTTTGATGTTTCATCTGTCCGAACATGTCTGTCTGTTAGGGTGCCGAGCTAATCTTTGTTGCAGATACTGTCTCTGGCACATTACTGTATATTCGAGGAGCCAACACGTAGTTTATACATTAACTATGCTGAGAAGAGTTACAGTTTCCGGTGGGATCAACAATTTGAACAAGGTGTGTACACTCAAACTCTCGGTCACAATGACTTGAGACTTCGTGCTATCAAAACCTTAGGCAACTTCTGATTTAACAGATAAGGCTTTGGTCAACCCGTTTGACGGTTTTCAGGTTCTTACCACAAGCAACGTGAGCTACGATCCTCTCTCCAGGGCGATATTATCAAGACATTACCACCCTGACAACTCAACCATGTTAAGGTGGAACCCGTGTTTCATGACCGGATTTCGTGACAAATTTACCCATCTGCCACTGGGTTTGATGCTCTAATGACATTCACCAAACGGAAACCATGAGCTGAATCTAGTCATTAAATACCAAGCTTTGTGTTAACTTTTTATATCCCTTTTTAAGCTCAAAACATAATCTGTTTCTATTTTAAAAAAATAAACGTTTTTAAGTTTTAGCATCAGTTCTTAATTCTATACAGAAGAAATTTAAACATGATTATAATTCTTTAAGTTTTAAAGAAAGAATATTAAGAAAAAAAATCCATCGGAAGAAATTTTATGGACGTTTTTAGCTAAAAAAAAATCGACACGCACAAAAATATAATTTCTTTTCGCATTTATTTATAAAAGAATGTAATTATTGATAAATGAATATTGATAATTCACAGTGTATCTGAGTTTGTTAACCGTTGTAACCATGTGATATAAGGAAAATAATTGCAAGTTTATATTTAGGTGATATTTTGAAATAAATTCCGAACTTCTTATTTAAAACATTCACTTTAATTTTAATTTTCTTCTGCCTGTAATCTTAATTTGAAAGATAGACATTCAGACCTTTTCATTTATGCACTGATATACGTTGATATCGTAACTAGCAAGAGTTGAAGTATTTATTCTGATATTATAAAAAAATTTACAAAAAAAAAAACAAAAAAAAAACATCATATATCTAATATTTAACCCTGTAGTCATATCAAATACTATTTCAAAAATTAGTTTCAAAAGAAAGCAACAACTTTCTTCGACAAATATATCTACGCTTCCTTTCTTTCTTAAAGAAAGAATTGTTTGCGAGATATACTCCAGTGAATAAATCGACCAGATTTGATCAAATAAAAGCGGTTCGAACAAACAGTGATTAGCAAGTAGGTCTTGTAGGCTATAATTACTGTAGTGAGATCGATCCTCACTGGGTGTCGCACTCTTGCAGTCTTGTGACAGACTAAGCTAAGCTTAGTGTAAAAATCATTAATATTTTCCTTGCTATAGAATAATCGTTAGCAAGCTAGACTCAAATACTATTGCAGTGAGGTCGATTCTCATTGGGTGCTTCCCTTTTGCAGCCTTGTGCCAGACAAAGCTTAGTGTAAAAATCATTAATAGCTTCCTCGCTATAGAACAATCGTTACCAAGCTCGGCTGAAATACTGCAACTTTTGCAGTAAGGTCGATCCTCACTGGGTGCCACTCGTAAGAGAATTTCATAAATTATTAAGATTGTATTGTATTTTTTCATATTCCTAATAATTCAGCTGCTGTGTTTATGTGTGTGCATGATTCTCTGTCCGTCTGTGTGCGCATGTCGGAATGCGTACTTGTGAAATGTGTATGCCTGAGTGTGTCTGTGTCATGTTTTTCATTTTTCTATTTTTTTCTTTTTTATTTATGTGTGTGTGTGTTTGTGTTAGTGTTCGTGTGCGTGAGTGTGCGTGTGCGGACAGGAAAGGACGAGTATTAAGGCGTGTGCAATTTGGTCAAGTCGTAACCGGCTGCGTTTGTGGTCCTTACAAATTTCGAAAAAAAAAAAAAAAAAATGAAAAAAGATATCACGAATTTTTTGTTTATGAATAAATGGCACAAAAGAATGAATTAAAAGAAAAAACAAAACAAAACAAAACAAAACAAAAAAAAACAAAAAAAACGGACATCTTTATGAAAAACTTGTTAGAAAGTCGAGACAGTTTTTTTATAAGGTTTGAACACTGATCCACACACTCATCAATAGTGGCATCGTTTATAGATTTAAGAATTTTTTGTTTTAAAGTGTAAATAATAATAAAAAAAAAAAAGTTTGAAACGATTGAGAAAACGTCTCGATTTAAAAATATCTCCCACAACATTATATTCTAAAATCTACGCTACACAAAATTAAAACACGGAACATTTATTTTGATATCGGATCCTTTGTTGATAGAAATAAATTCTCATCCCGTTTGCGAGTTCAAACACCAAATAAATAATATAAAAAAAAATATTTAACAGATATTACACGAAATCCTCCTTTTACAAACTTTTTCATCCTGAGCGTTTGTGTTCGTTTCTCTACAAATATATAATTAAATTTCACTGAACAATATTTTTAACAACAGCAATGTATTGCACGCGTATTTCGACGCTGACTAATGGAGATCATATCGATTTTAAAGTGGGTTTCTCAAATTTCCTTTAGTATGAAGGCCATAATATTGCTGCTAATAAAAATCGCAAATAACGTTTAACCTGATACAAATCTGGATTTCTAAAAACACAGCATTTTACATGCTCATATGTTTATTATTTGATCATGTACCCACAAATACATACATACATACATAATTAAACCATGTATATGTGTATATATATATATATATATATATATATATATATATATATATATATATATATGGAGAGAGAGTGAGAGAAAAATTTGACCTGAAAATAGCATTGCGTGAAACAGTCACTATGAAGTGTTGATTCCTATATCCACACTGTCTCTAAATCTATAATCCGTCTATTTCTGATATTGAGCGCTCTTCGCCTATAAATACAGCACATTTATACAATATATATACATATATATATATATATATGATTTATTTTTATGTATTTGCATATACAGCACACACGCAAACGCACATGCTCATGCACACACACACACATACACACACGCAGATATACTGATAAATATATATATAATAATAATTTATAATTTTCTTTTATATAATAATAATTTATAATTTACTTTTTCAACCTCCGTCTGATAGTTGTTTTATTTTGTTTTCTTTTTTTAATCTTTTCACCCCAAAGCAGGGCGATAAAGCCACTAAGACACAAGGGGCAACTGGAAGCGAAAGAGAAGGAAAAGACTTTAAAAGGAAGCAGAAATCCTTTCATAGTATAGATCCTTTACTCCATCTTTTCTTTTTTAATCAATTCACCCCAAGCAAGGCGATAATGCCACTAAGACGCAAGGGACTACTGGACGTGAAGAAGAAGGAAAAGACTTTGGAAGTGAGCAGAAGCACTTTCATAGTATAAATGTTTTATTCCAACTTTTCTTTTTTAAACAAGTCACTCCACTCAAGGCGATAAAGTCAATAAGACGCAAAGGGGGGGGATCTATTAGGAGTGAAAGAGAGGCAAAAGACTTTAGAAAAACTGGAAACCCAATCTTAAACAGGAAACAAGGGATACACCTCTACCCCTGTTCAAAAGATTAGGGAGGAGTGTGAATCGAATGATAGGTGAACTTATCTACGCATTTGTTTAAGTTATATTTGTGAATTATTTCTTATCAAGTTATAAGGGTGTGTTATACGCCAGTGCGTGTTATATGACAGGAAAAGGAGCAAATTTCAAGATAGAACAACAATTTTGTGATAAATTTGAAGAAAGCCTGTGACCGGATCGAAATGATGTATGAGTTTTAAGAAAAGACAAATTTTCGGAGGTTCTTCCTTCAAAAAATTATTTTCCTTCCAAATCAGCATAAATCATTTTTTTAAAATTATTATTACGAACAATTTTGATTGTTTTAAATAAGTCATAAATAATATTGTGAAAATCTGGATTCATTCAAAGAAGTGACAACTAAAAACATCTAATTAATATTTCTTTTGATTTGGGTCTTTCTCTGACATTTAACCTCTGTTCAAAAATCTTCACTTGTTTTTTACATGCTGTTTTTGATCGAAGAGTTTTTCGCGATTATTCTGTCTTTGTAGTTCTTCGTAATTTCTTTTTAAATTAATGGTACCTCGGCACAGATTCGTTAAATCTGACACCCAAAAATTAAAAAAAAAAAAAAAATACATTTTAAAAAAATCTAAGACGGGGAGTGCTTTTTGTTTTCAGTCAGTATGAACAAGAATTATCCATAAAGAAAAAAAGTTTTTTTTTTTTTGTTTTACTGGCATTTATTTTAAAGCCCACTTTTTATCACCATTCTCTAGGTTTTATGTAGATCAAATTCGAACAAGTTCAAGTTGGTTCGATTCCAGATTTTTCGTTTTTTTTTCTGCTGACAATTTTTGACTTCTCATTGGCAGTAGAGGTGGGTAAAGTGAAAGAATTCAGTTGAGTGCAGTGTCAGCGAACAGAGAGTGCCGTTGTCGCCGCCGCCACCACCACCACCACCGCCGCCGACGTTCGGCTCCTCCCCTGTCGCCTATTTTTTTTTCTTCTTCTCGGAAGCGCGGCGTTCGGTAGAACAGCCTCCGCCTACTTCTTCCTTGGCCTTTTCTCTTACACGCACCTAGTCTAACAGTTCAGTCGTGTCAATTGTTGTTTTCTCTCATCTCTCAATGCCAGCTTTGTTATGTAGTTTTTCTATCCGGCATTGATATAGACTTATTTACACCAATGATAAAAGCACTTACTTTGACGTATTGCACGTTGCTATGGTTTCATAATGGAGGAGGGAACGTGGTTATGATGTTGTATTCTAGCACTTCTTCAAGTCGACATGCAGAAGAAGAAGAAGAAGAAGAAATGCAAGATTTCTTTTCAATCTTCTCATTGCTATAACAACAAACTCTTTTCTTTTTCTTTTTTATTCGTTTTGGTATAGTTACCATTCCACTATCTAAGTAGTAGCAGCTTTTTTGCATTTTTTTTTTTTTTTAAAGTTAGTTGCCTCATTTTATATCTAAGCTCACAAACAGAGACGACAGTTCTATAATCCAAGCAACAGATCACAGCAGTTTAGTGTAACCAACAATAAAAATCAGGAATATTTCGTATAGTCGTTCTGATTAGCATAAGATCAGAGACTGACAATTGTAGATCGTAAATAAATAAACACGTCATTTTTATATAGACACTCTGTGTTTCGTCCGATAATAATTTCATTTAATCAGGAAAATTACTTTTCTTTTTCTTTTTACACGAAACTAAACCAAATCTCTAATTCTAATAATTCGCTGTTCGATTCATTCTCTGGTTATATTCTGTCTCATTCTTCATGACTTTCCATTTCCGGCTGTATGCGAAAGAAAAGAAAAAAAAAAAAGAAAAAGGCATATCCAAATGAATACAGTTGCGTGTATCTACTTGCAACACATGCACACTGGCTGGTGTTTATGTTAATGCATCATGCCTTTTAAACTGGGTGGGTTTCTCCACGAAGGAGGTAACAATAGACCCAGTGACATCAACATGAATATTAAATAAACAAGCGTCAGCAAGAACAGTTGACTTCGAAAACATTAGCATATACGAGGGTGCTGAAAACGTTAGCATATACGAGGGTGCTGAAAACATTAGCATATACGGGGTGCTGAATAGTTCTCAGCCCAAACAGGAAGAACGCGCCAAAAATGTGTTGTTTGATCATCTGATTATTAGAAAGTAGGTCGGCTGTGCACATTTCAGCATGCATGCATGCATCTATCTATCTATCTATCTATCTATCTATCTATCTATCTATATATATTTATATATTGCATATATATATATATATATATATATATATATATATATATATATATATATATATATATATATATATGCTGTTTTTAATTTATTTTGTTTTAAGCGTTATTTATTTTTTTAAATAGATACTCATATTTGAGTAGAAGCTTTGTTTTTTTTAAACAGTATTTTTTTTTTATCCAGTGACTGAATATTCGAGAAATCTTGTCAGAAAAATATGCGTTCTCCGGCAGGATTCGAACCTGAATCCTCTATGTTCGAATCCTGCCGAAGGACGCAAATTTTTCTGACAAGATTTCTCGAATATTCGAACCGGTAGATAAAAAATACTTTAAAAAACAACAACAACAACAAAACAAAACAAAAAAAAAACAGAGCCTGAAAATATCGTTTAAACAAATATACAAGTGATCTACATTCAACACCATCACTTGATAAGACACCAGTAATGTTGAAACAAAATGACTATTTATATAGTGATTTTATAACATATGTATGTTATAATTTTCGAATAAATTATATTTGTTCTACTCTGTACTGAGCAATCTTTTAAGAAAAGTATTTTTTTAGTTATTGGAATTTATTCCGTATACACCAATCCTAGAGAGAGAGAGAGAGAGAGAGAGAGTGAGGGAGAGAGAGTGAGGGAGAGAGAGAGAGAGAGATGCATGGATATCCAGAGAGAAATGGAAATCATGAGTGGAAGATATTAAAATGCATAAATATATATATACAATCTTAAATATATATGAACAGACTCAGATATATAGATTTGTAGATAGAAAAAAAAAAGCAAGAAAATTAGTTAAATTCGCAAAACCTCTAAAATCAATGATAAGTTAAATACTGTCAGATTAAAAAGAAATATCTGGAAACGAACCAACATCAGATTTAAAGAATAGTGATACCCTGAAAAAGACAAAGAAAAATATACTAAGCTTGGTATGGCAAACCTCAATGATAACAACACACTACGCTTTCTTGGTCTTACGTTTTTCATAGACATGAAGTGGACCGACTATATCGAATTTATAGCAGCATCTACTGCTAGGAAAGTTGTCTCATTTTGTCGTCTCAGAAGGTTTTGCTCATCAGAGACCATCTTGCACATTTACAAATCTACCATTAGTCTGTGTATTGAATACTGTTGCCAGATCTGCTCTGTTGATCCGGTTGTACATCTAGTGATTCTTAATAAAATCCAAAGAAAGATCTATAATGTAATCGATCCTGATCAGGTATCGCCACTTCAGTCACTTTCTCACCAACGTGACGTAGCTTACCCCTTACTTTTTTACAAATATTTTCACGGCAACTGCTCTGACGAGCATTTTCCCCTGGTGCCCCGACTGCATGAATTTAAGCGTGCTACTAGATTGGCATGCAGGTACCACAGTTTAACAAGCTAGATGCAATTGCCATTTTGCTCTAACAGATTCTTTTTCTCCCACTTTCTACCAGTCGAACTCCTTTCCGATTTCTTGCTTCCCTGCTAACTACAATCTTCAAAAATTTAAATGCAACTTCAATCGCCATCTCCTGTCTTCTTGAACCCTGTTCGTTTTTGCCCTCTCCTCAATCCTCCTACTTTCTCAGTCTTCTCTTTCACTTTCGATCCCTGTAACCACCCCCCTTGTTCTAGTGGCATTATCGTCTTGGTTGGAGTGACATATATATATTGTCATTCACAGATTGTTTCACTGTATCAGAGCACATCAGTGTGGCTAGACATCGGATTGTCTCAAGCCAGGATCGATTGGCATCAGTCTGAGATTTTTCCCTTAAGCTATCGTCTCCCGGCTGACAGGAAGGTGAATTTTTACGTATTCATTTTGTATAAACATGCCAAGACAAGGGTGTTGGGCGGGATTTATATGGCTATAGGCCCATAACTTTGCTAAAAAACAGAGTTAAAGATTTTGGCCAACATCCTGACGGAATGTTTGCAGTCAGTTGCCGAGAGTCTGTTGGGACCGGAGCAGACTTGCGCTGTGAAGGCCCGAACAATTCAGAGCAACAGGGTGTAAGATTACGGTGAGGCTGCTGGATTATCCTCCTGTATCGCTCCCCCAGTTCTTTGGTACAGGTAACGGAAAACTGTCGGGCGCTTTTGCGCTGTCTCGCTCGGTTCGTCAGGGTTGTTCACTGTAGGGTTGATCGCGCATACGTGTGTGACAATGTGTCGCCCCCTTATTCTGGGGTGAAACGAATGGTGTTTCTATCGCTGCTGGCCACGGCTCGAATGGTGATTTGGACGACGCAACAGGAGGAAGTTTTGTGAGACAACTGTCTTTCTTATCAGGATGTTATCCGATTCTTTGATGATCAGTTCAAGATGAACATTAGAACTGAGAGAAAACGCTTGGTTTCGACAGACTTTAGCGAAACGTGGGTGACTGAGGCGAGCTTGGTTCGTGTGAAGGGGGCTAGCCTTGATTTTCTCATTTTCTCTTTTAGGTCTACCTATGTCACATCGGGGTGTCTTCCTGTGGAGCCCTCCCCTGGTTAGGCTAGACAAGCTTTGTGTACCTAGTTAATGTGAGTAAGTGTTGTTCCCGGCTAAATCTTTGGTTATGATCCAAGTTGAGATTCTCAACCTTCCCAGTTTGTTTTTTGGCCTCCTTTCATCTCGACCGGGTCAGCTTTATTTATTCCCCATGTCCGTATATATTTTCTTCTTCCCCTCTCCCTAAGCGAGAGAGCCTCTTGATTATGTCGTAGGGCAGAATACAGCAGCCTCTTTTGTTGAGGGTTTCAACTAACATCAGTTATCTTTAATTTGTTTGTTTTGATATTTTAGTTTGTTTTTTTGGTTCATCCCCT
Organism: Acanthosepion pharaonis; assembly: GCA_903632075.3. Classification (NCBI taxonomy): domain Eukaryota; kingdom Metazoa; phylum Mollusca; class Cephalopoda; order Sepiida; family Sepiidae; genus Acanthosepion; species Acanthosepion pharaonis. Next base: position 1,303,104 of record CAHIKZ030004506.1, on the reverse strand, counting down.
CCCCTCTCATTTTATATCATGTACAATTTTTTTATGTAATTTTATAATCATGAAATGAAATTTTTATCTCATGGGGTGCGTTTTTTAGATCCCCTCCTGAGAGTATGTGGTATTATGGTATACGGAGGATTGATTGGCGATGGATGAGGCTTTTGTGGTGAATGTGTCAGTTGTAACGAATGAATGGGTCGTGAATCGGATTAGCTAGGTATAGGATAGTAAGTGATGACCAGCCTCAACCTCATTCCCACCTTTTCGGCCTTGTATCAAAATTGTGTATATTACGCAATAAATCTTAACATGCCAGTGACTCCGAGTGCTCGATTCATGGAAGAGCATTGCATTGTCAGCAGTAGCAGTCACTGTTGCCAAATTCGAGCTTTCTCTTTAAAGTGCTCGAAAGAAATGTATTTTTTTGAGAGCGTATATATATTATCCTCCACAGACAGACTGTTTCGCTGTATCACAGATCATCAGTGTGGCTAGACATCAGATTTCCTCAAGCCAGGATCGAAATGATAAAATATAGCTTTAACGTATTCTATATGTTTGTGTTAAAGTGCTCAATATCAGAAATAGAGCGTATGTAAATATAAAAGTCAACATCCAGCGGTGACAGTCTGTTTCATGTTTGGATGCAATCGTCAGGAAGATTGCATTTAAGCATGAAATAGATTGTCACCGCTGGGTAGTGACTTCACACACTCTATCTCTCCCTCTCTTTTTAAGAACTTTGGTGAATCGCTCGACCCTTTCAACTATCGGCCTTCTAATTCTTTTGGGGAAAAGCCTAGAGGCCCTAATCAATGCTAAATTGGCGCATCGTCTCTCATGGAAGGGCCTTTTCTTAAAGAATATGGCTTTCGGTTCTCCAGGTCAGCTGCTGATGTACTGACGATAATTGCGGAAAGAGTCTATTATGCTCTAAAAAATAGTGAAGACCGGGCTGTAGCATTGAACATGTCGAAAGCCTTTGACAGGTTTTGGAATACAGGTATTCACCACAGGTTGGAAACTTACGGTATCTCTGGACATATTTGTTGAACTAATCCAATCATTCTTATCAAATCGTGAAATAAAGAATATTCTGAACGACCACTCGTCTAGATCCTTTCGTATTAACGCGGATGTCCCCCCCCCAGGGGCTCCATCCTTATTCCTACTATGTTTTTAATTTTCATTAATGACTTACTCGATGCATCAGCTCTCAATTTGGTATATACGCTGATAACATAACCATTTAGTCCTGCCTCGACTGTAAGGTCAAAATGGCAACTGTTGTCTAAAACGACTTCAAGTTCGTCGTTAACTGGGGCAAAAGATGGCTTGTCAGTTTTAACATTTCCAAAATTAAGCTTCTCTCCATTAATCATCTTGCTGCCTTCTATCAGTATGGCTGATGCTAACCTCCAGAAAAGTGACTCGTTGCGCCTTCTCTTAGGTTAATGTTCTCAGCTGACATGCAGTGGAAAGTTTATGTTGAATCCATTGCTAGGACAACTGCTAAGAATGTCGGTTCACTGCGTCGTGTGAGACAATGTTTCTCTCCAGAATCTATCTTACATATCTATAAGTCTGCCATTCGTCCATGCTTAGAATATTGTTGGCACATATGGTCCGGTGCCCCTGCTATTCAATTTGACCTCCTTGCTAAAATCCAAAGAAGAATCAGCAATATTATTGGTCCTGACCTGGCGGCTCGGTTGCCTTTCTTTGTCATTTCTATAAATACTTTCATGGTAATTGTTCGGATGACATCTTCGCTATGGTACCTAGGCTTTTTTGAATTTAAGTACAGTGCTCGACTGGCGTCGAGATCTCATTAGTTTAAAGTTGAGCTGGCTATATGTAACGGTAAGTTCTATACTGAAAGTTTCTTTTTTTCTCAGTTCTCGCTTGTGGAACTCCCTTCCGGCTCCATGCTTTCCTGACAACTTCAATCTGCAAAAATTTAAATGCAATGTCAATCGCAATCTACTGTCTTCTTGATTACTGTTACCTATTCCTGCTAATTATTAATGCTTCTGTTCTTAATTCTTCTACACCCTTTAACCTCTTGTGGCTTTACTGTCTTGTATATATATATTACCTGCAGAAATTAAAAAAACAAACAAACGTACCTATGAACACAAAAGGGATCTTACAAACAACAATTTAAATAATGCATTAGCTATACATAAAAATAAGTTCAACCACAACTTTGATCTAAAGAATGCCGCACTTACTTAACATAGAAGTTTTACTAATATGCACTGAAAGAAAATAAAATAGTTGTTAGATAAATATGCCCATACTAGTAGACCAGGTTCTGGACGACCAAGTTTTACAAAGGTACGTCCAGGGCAAAAGTGGCAATGAGAAGACAAAACGGGTGCCTGTAAATATCAACCCGGGTCGTTGGGAATCATTTACTTGCTACAGGATTACAGATAGGCGTGCCTCTAACCAGACTAACTTAGATCATCTTATATGTCTGCAGTCGTGTCTCGAGGATGGTCACCTGGGGAGGGGGTTGAATGACGCTATCTAGTATTCAGTAATCAGAGCAGATTCTGCTTTCATGGAAGTGATAGTCGTTTACGTGTGCGACGTAGACTAGGGGAGTGACATTTTCCATAGGAAATACGCCTACGACATACAGACAAAACTTCTAATGTCATAGTGTGAGCTACTGTAATCAGGTTGTGTCTTATGGAGGTGGAACGAATCAGCGAAACGATAACCTTCTTTAAAAATTGTTGAAAGACATTATTATATTTACATCTTCCCTGGAAATATGTGATCATCGCCACGTTTTTTTTTCACTTCATTTAGTTGGACGCAAGAAATCTCAGTTAACTCCAGAAACCATTTTAAAGACAGAATATCTTTTCGTCCCGTATTTCCTGAATGGTTCGACACCCATCCCTAGAATTGCTTGGTTTCGGAATTAAAGTATGTTGTCATCGGCACTGTCTATATGTATAAACGGTTTATCCCCGATATTCTGCACTCTTCCCCTGTAAATATAGCAGATTTTAAATTATATATATATACATATATATTTTTTAAGACATTTTTTATGTTTATACGTTCTTTTTATAGATACAAATATTTAAGTAAATGCTCTGTTTATAATAAACAGTATTAAACAACATTTACCGGCCTGAATGTCCGAGAAATTTTTATAGAAAATCGAACCTTTATCCTATACGGAACCGTCATATAGCCTGACGTGCCTTAACCAATTGGGCCACAGAAGAGCGTTCGGTTTGCAAGGTCGATTTTACTGCTCTTAAACACAATTCTCCATGATTTTCTCTCATACATTCATATCTGCTCAATGCGTATCCAAATGTAAACAAATGACGTCACACATTATGAAATGGACAGAGTCCGACAATTATTTTTAAGACATTTTTCATGTTTATACGTTCTTTATATATATATATATATATATATATATATATATATATATATATATATATGATAAAATATAGTACCAAGATATGCTTTATGTACACAAAAAAGACATATCAACCATAGAAAACCTGACGACAAAACACTTTATATGCATACATCTTCCAACCACCCGTCATCAATAATCCAGCCGATTCCACAATCAATTAACCGCAGGTTACCTGGCTATTCTCCCAGTGAAACCATTTTCAACGAAGCCAAGTAATATTATGAAACAGACCTAAAAGATAGTGGTATTTCGACAACAATCGCATACACACCACACAGTACAAAAGGCAACAAGGAAAAGAAACATCATATGGTCCAACACACCGAAGGATAAAAACGTAAAAACAAACGTAGGAAAAATATTCATTAAACTCATACGCAAACACTTTCCCGCATTCAAGCACTCCCCAAAAGATATTCAACAAAAACACAGTAAAAATCAGCTATAATTGCACCGAGAACATGACACAAATAATATAAAAACTCAACAGAAAAACAACCGCCAAAACAACCCCACAAATCAAACTCACGTATAACTGAAAAGCTGAGGGCGAATGTTCCTTGCAGGACAATGTAATATACTAAGTCACTGTAAATTTAGCAGATAACTAAGGTAAAATTTACATAAGAGTAACTGAAGAACCCTGGAAACAAAACAACTACACACACAAAACACCTTTTAGAAATAGTAAATACACAAATTGCACAATGCTTTCTAAACATATCTGAGAAATTAAAAACAAAAAAAAACATCTGAGAGTTATTTTGTTACTGTACTAGAAAGTCTGTTCTTTTAAAGTACCAATTTGAATGATATATTTTTTAATCATTTCCCCATAAGTAAGGCGATAAAGCCACTAAGTGCTTTTAGAGAGCTCAGCAAAATCATCGTGGCTGAGGGCTCTAAAAAGCATGCTGGTCTGTGGCTTTCTCTATCCTAAGGAAACCCAGGTTCTGACTCCTGTCGGAGTTACCTCCTCCTTCTATCATTGAGCCGGCAGAGGAACAGGTCATTTCGACCTTGACCTCTCATTCATGCTCCTTACACACTGTTAACACGTCGGAGGGACTAGCAAATCCCCTTTTTAGTTAGATTATATTACAATCCTAGTTGTAATATACTACTAGTCATTTTTAGACCTTAGTTCTCTTTAGCTAACCTCGTAGTATTTTATTATAGAGACTTTTCGGTTAGCTTAGCCAATTTCTCTTGCTGGTCTCCCTTGTCACAAGACAGTGACAGTGATTTCTCGCTAGCTTGCACACTTGCATCCGTCGGATCATTGGTTTCGCAGGCCAGAGTTTGCGGATATATGTTAATATGGACATTTGTTCATGTTTTGGTGTAAAAAAATAGCACCCAAAGTTTGTAAAAGTATTTTGATACATTCTGTATACAAGTTGCGATGGTTAAATTGTCATCTAAATTACGCAAAAATGAAAAACACCGACATCTAATTTTAACAAATAAATATATTTAACAAAATTACACAAAAATATCTTGAAATAAATTTATTCATTTTATTATTTGAAGAAAAATTTATTCAATAAAATCACTATTGGCTTCAACCACGGCCTCCAGACAACTTCGGAATCTCCTGCAACTCTTCTGGAAGTTCTTCATGTTTAAGTTGGTGAATGCTGCTATAATCCTTGCTTTGAGTTCACCATTGGTGTTACAAGGAGTTTGTTGGTCTCTTGCTCAACTGCACCCCACACATAATAATCAAGGGGGTGCAGTGTGGTGAGTTAGGTGGCCAGCGGCGATGTGGTTACAGAAATTGTCTGACAGCCATGACTGGATTCTCCTGCTTGTGTGGCATGGTGCAGAGTCCTGTTGCCAGATGTAGGCCTCCGTGTTGAGTCTGAGTACTTCAACCAACTAATTTGGAAGTTATTTTATTATCAGAATGATCAGAGTGAGTTTTCCGAGCTGCCGTACCTTTGTACTCACCATTACACTTATCCAATTTCCAAATCCTCCACTGTCATCAAATTGACATCGAAACATTCTGAAATGTTCATATTGGAGCTTCTGACACGAATGCCAAGCAGTGCAGAATGCCGTTTCCAAATTTCTGGCGGAGTGAATTTTGTCATGGTGCTCTTTTTCTCACTGCTGGTGCCCAACTGACCCTACTCTATTGTGCAGTCGACAAAATTAAAAACAAACAACACGCATGCGCGAAATTAAAAATATAAAATGACGACAATTTATCCATCGCACTCTGTATATACCGAATTAAAGGATTTTATTTTTAATCCGACATATTTTTTGTTACTTCAAACATTATTCTTAGTGGATACGCGTATTTGAGTAGACGTTTTGTTTATTTTAAACGGTGTTTATTTCCGCTAACGGTCTTCCTACTCGAGAAAACTTAATAAAGAGAATGTGCCCCCAGTAAGATTCGAACCAGCGTCCCTCTTTATAGGAGGAGCTACCGTTTAATACGGCGGATGCTTGACCACTCGGCCACGAAGAGCTTCACAACCCAGCAAGGCCCTATTTTTTGCCTTGAAAGCCCATTCAGTCGTTCAGATTTTTCTCGAAACACATATCTGCTCAGTTTTCGAGACGTCAGCAAATTTTGAATCGAATTATGCCTCCTTATTGGAAAGAAAATAAACTTGCTTGGCTTTTGGATATCAATAGTAAATATAGTATATCACGAGTAAATGTCTGCTGTTCGCTAAAATATCGAAGTTATTCTTTCGAATAACTTTGATATTTTAGCGTATTTCATTTCTAGACAAATGCATCTTTGAAAGGTCGTTATCCCTGGAATGATTAACCCCTGTCATGTCACATGCACTATCTGAATGGGAACCTGTTTCTTGTTGGACTTGATCCTGTTTGGTGTCACGGAGAGTTTTATTTTATTTGATATTCAGATGAAAACCTAAATTATGTTTCTTTGGCAAATTTTTTAGCAAAACAAATAACGAAAATAATGAACTTCTTGTTCTAGTTTTTTTTAATCATTTTACCCCAAACAAGGCGATAATGCCACTAAAACGCATGGGTTATTGTTAGTGGAAGAGAATGAGAATGCATTAGTAAGGAGAAAGGACAATAATCATTCATTCTTTTCCATCCGTCGTTTTAAAGACAAACATTTGAACAAAATGTATTATCCATACAATTTTATTTTTTAAATCAGTTCTGTCATCCACTTCCTTAAGCCCGCTAAGTATGCCACACGTTGCTTTTCCTTGTCTCTCTTTTCCCTACCAATGTTATTTCCGGTGTCTTTAACGAACCCGCACTGTTCTTGTCCTATCTGTGGCCTGATTCTGCTGTGCGCCTTATTCACCAGAAATCGGTTTGTTTTGTTTTATGGCATATCAACTTTAGTGGGTCATTTAATGCCAAGAAAATTTTGAAATAGATTCATAGCGATAGTTTGGTTTGGTTTGTTTTGTTTTACGGCATATCAACCTCTATGGGTTATTTAATGCCGAAAAAAATTTTGTTGCTGGTAATATTTTTTTCCTTCACAAATCTATTTTTGGTTATATTTTTTTCTTAAAAAATGTATTGCTGGCAATAATTTTTTTACAAAAAGTATTTCTGGTATTAAAATCTATTTTTACACTTTCATAGTGTTTTGACCCAAGTTTGGGTGTTAACTATTTGTCCATACCTGGGACCCTAACAGGTGCTACCACCACGGGTAAGGGTAGACCTGGGAACACCAGCAATTAAGATGTGGTTCCACGCTCCTCAAAACCTCCTGATCAGAGGCCTTGCTGTTGGACATAGTTTATCGTCTTACCCAGGACGCGGATGTAGTTTATCGTCTTACCCAGGATGCGGACATAGTTTATCGTCTTACCCAGGACGTGGATGTAGTTTATCGTCATACCCAGGACGGTCAGAATACGAATGATAAGTTTTTTTGTGTGGCGCATTAGGCTGATTGTTCGGTAGAGTTCACATTCGTTTGCACCCGGTCTCTTTTCTACCTGCCCTCTAAGTATCAGATTCTCCAAGCCTTCCTTTCTCATTACGTGTCCCAGAAATTCCAGCTGCCTATTCCTAATGTTAAGTATAAGCTTCCTTCTTGTTTGCATCCTCTCCAAAACCTAATCATTACTCACAGGTTCGGTATCCTTAGCATCCTTCTGTAGAACCATACCTCCGTTGCCTCGAGTCTCTTCTTCATTATTGAGGAGACTGTCTAACATTCGCTGCCGTAAAGGAAGACAGATATTACATAGCAGTTCAGTAATCTTTTCTTTGTTACCAAAGAAATCCTCCTGTCTCAAAATACTCTACCTAGCTTTTGGAATGCGACTTTGGCCATCCATATACGTCTTCAGATCATGCGACGCACTTACCGTCCTCTGTCAGAACACTTCCCAGATATTTGAATTTCCGCACCTGCTTGATTTTCGTGTCTCCGACCTGTAAATCGCATTACTGATGACCATGCATTCTGTCTTCTTGTAGTGTATGCTTAGTCCCTTCTTCTCGCTCTCCTTCGCTACCTTCTCTAGGAGTTTTGTAATTTCTTTCCCGTGTCTGCTATCAGCACTGTGTGAATTCTGGTAGGATTTCCAGTTCCCTCACAATTGCCTCGCTGTAAAGGTTGAATAAATCCGGTGAGAAGACTTATCCTTGATTTACGTCCCTTTCTATTTTTGTATATCTGCTGAACTAATTTTCTATCCGTATGTAGACTGTTTGCTGCCAGTATAGGTTCTTGATTATCCTAACATCTTTCCCAAATATATCAAAGTTGCTGAGCAGTTCCAGATCTTTGTGGTGTACTTTGTCGAACGCCTTTGCATACTCTATAAAACACAGGTGCACGTCCTTCTGCATTTGTATTGCTCTTTCTGATAACATTCTGAGCATGAATGTTGCGTTCCTGGTTCCAGTGACTTTAACGAACCCACACTGTTCTTGTTCCATCTCTGGCTTAATTCTGCTGCGTGATTCATCAGAATATGGATGGTGAGTTTTGTTATGTGGCTCATTAGGCTGATTGTCCGATGGAGTTAACATTCATTTGCACCTGGTTTCTTAGGCATTGCTATAAAAATAGATCTACTGAGATCTTCCGGTATATCACCACTGTTGTTGATTTCATGTATTATTTCTGTAATCTTGTCTATGCCAAAATCATCAAAGGCTGTCAGCATTTCTCTTACAATTCTATCTGTCTCTGTCGCCTTGTTTCTGTTTAATTTGGCCAGTGCAGCTTCTACTTTAGATTTTAGAATTTCAGTCCATCGGTAGTTCTGTGTATTGCTGGTTGTTTTCTTTCGTCGTGGAAGAGTTCTCCAATATATTCGTTCCAGCGCTGAAGAATTTTTTCCATCTTCTGATTTTATGCAGCCTTTTGATGAGCATGTCTTCTGTCCTTTTTGTTCCCTTATTTATTTAGGCATATCTCCTTTGTCTGCGGGACTCAATCTCTCTATTTATGCACATATTTTGTTTAGCCATTCTTCTTTAGCCTGTCTGAATTTGGTCCTTATTTCGTTGTGCCGTTTTATGTGTTCCGTTCCGTATCTTGGCAGAGTTTTCTGCCTCTTTTGCATCATTCCGAGAATGTCATCAGTCATCCATTCGTTTTTTCTTCCTCATCCATTCTCCTTTGTTTTGTGATGATATTGTTTGCTGATGTCACTAAAACTTAGTGTGTCCCATTTCTATTGTCTCTCTCGTATCGTCTTTACAAATTGGCCATATATTTTTTTTCACGTACGAGTCGCTCGGGAATTTGTTGTATTGCAATTTGGATGGTGCGTTAGGATTCTTCAGTTCCCGTTGTTTCACTCATAGTTTACCTATAACAAAGCGATGATCACTTCCACAGTCGGCACTTCCTGAATATTTTGTTGAGAGTTATGTAGTTAAAATGGTTCCTCCATATCCATAATCGTCTCGATGTTCTTGGAACCATGTGTCGGCTGTTACCTGGTCATTGTAGACCGCATACTACAGTAGTAATTCAGGTAGACCGCATACTATTTTAGTAAATAACCTTGGTAGACCGCATACTATAGTAGTAAATGAGGTAGACTGCATACTATAGTAGTAAATAACCTTGGTAGACCGTATACTATAGTAGCACCGATGGGAGTTACTTTCCTGACATTTTTAAAGTAGTGTGAAAATTCAACATCTTGATTTTATCATTATTTTCCCTTCTACATGTGCTATCCATTTTAACTGTTGCTGATATTGGAAGTCTTCAGGTGTTTTGTTTTTTTCTTATTTGGTAAATCTCTTTGTGTTTTATGTAGCGTCAGTCTCTAGGGTCTGATGAGGGATTGTTTTTTATAAGAACTTATTGATTTATTTGCTTGAAGCCGTTTTCAATGATTGATCTGAGTAAACGGCTCCATATAGATGACAGCCTAGACATTTCCGTATGAGTTGGACGCCATATAAGAAAATCTGACGAAGGTATTTAAGAACATGACTCGAGTTTTCAGTTTATTATTTTGGTTTTGCAACATCTTGAGGTGTTGTGCAAAACTACCCCCTTGTTATTTATGCTAAATTTGATATGGCTGATCAATACACCGAAGTGTTTGTTAATTTGACATCAAGAATTTTTGTGATCGATTCAAGGTATGTGCCACCATTGCCTTCATTCCAAATCCAAATCATACTTCCTTTAGTCGTAATTCTTAGAACATTTGGTAGGGAATGTTGATTTTTTTACATTATTTACATTATTCGGACTATTGTCCTCATCTTTGTCGCTATATTTATCAGAACGCTTCGGTCGTTGTACACTCCAGCCTTCTTCAGGTGGTTGGAATGTCGAACTGAACCCTTTTTTTCGCTCGCTGGGGTAGAATCTTCTAGTTCCACGTGCCATGTTTAATGCATGTCAGTTATCAGTTATCTCCTGTTAATTTCCCTCTGAAAGTTATCCACTCCCTTAACTGGATATTGAACTCACACTCTTTGGGTCCTGTCACTGGATCTAACCAACACCTTTATTCACTGTGCCATGTATCCTTGAGGACGTCTGTGTATGAATTTCTGTGTATTATAAACCTAATGTCTCACCAACCATTTTTACGAGTGCTCATATTGCAATTTTTGCTGTTATCATTACATGTTTTTACCAGAGCTCATATTGCAACTTTTGTTGTTATTATCGCTTTTCACTCCTTATTACTGGTTCCCACATTGTATTCATTTCTATGCTTAGTCGGCTCAGGAGATTTTTCTGGTGTAGCATATGCGCCGATTCCTTAAGTTTACGAATTTTCCAATGGTGTTCCTTGTCTATGATCTCAACCTGATCCCATAGAGGGCGGTGATCTCCCATTTCTCTCCATATGTGGTCAGCCACGCCTGATTTTTCCACTTCCCCTCGTGTTACAGCTTTCTGGTGTTCTTGAAGCTTTACCTTAAGGGGACGGCCTGTCTCCCCTTTATATTTCTTTCCGCAGCTGCACGGGATAGCGTACACACAGTCTTTAGTCATATTCTCCTCTATGGGGTGGGGGCAGTGTCTTACTCGGGAGAGATATCTGCGAAGTATCGACAAGCTTTTGGAGGTTGTCCTGATGTTATATGGACCGCAGATCCATATAATTGAATATAATTGAATATAACATCAGGACAACTTTTCTCTGATAACCCCTTCACATAAGGCAGGCAGACTGTTTTTTTTTTCCTGAGTGTTGTTGTCCTCCTTTTGCACCCGCCTATCCCAGTTTTTGGGTTGCTGCCATGTACCCAGGGTAGTTGTTACGTTGTAGGGTACTACTTATACTAACCAATTCTTTATCTAATGTCTCTGGGTCGCCACTTATGGCCTTTGCTCGGTGTTTTTTTTTTTGTTGTTGTTTAATATCATACCATCTGTGAATACCTAAGCATCACTGGAAAATAAAAACGTTGTTTTCTATTAGTTGATCCGTTAAACGGAATGTGTAAAAAATTTAGGCCCATTACTTTATATCTTTACTGTACATACGCAAAAATATAGTCTAGGAAGAGACTATGACTATACAGACTAGGATTCGCATTTCTTCCTGGATGTATTCATGACGATGTTTGCGATAATTCGTTTTTTTTGGGGGGGGGGTTGAGCCTTCACCAGACATAAGACTTTGTGGATCCTCTATAAAACCTAGCCATTCAGTGGAGTCAGTGCTTGGAAGATGGTTTCTTCTTGATGAGAAAATGAAGTCTTTGTTGATGTGGTCAAATGCTGCTCCAAGAACAACATAGCAGGTACATAATGTTCTATTCGATAGATATATATCTTCCTGGAGTTGTTTTGTGGCTCATATGCCATCATTAAACCCATTACCAAAAACGAAATGTATTCTACCGATCTGGAGTGTGCGCTTTTGAGTACAAAATTCCCTCATAAAATTAAGAAATTTACTTTGGGATTCGATGATTGAGTAAGCTACATTCCAAACATCAATGTCTTCTTTGGCATTATGTTCCTTGCTATCTAAATTTGGCACTAGATTTTGTAATGCTTCTAATATTCTGGTGAATATTCTATTTTCCTTATTGAACTCACACTTTTTGGGTTCTGTCACTGGCTCTAACACCTCTATGCACTGTGCCATGTGTCCTTGAGGTTAAGGCAGTGGAGAACTTTGAGAGAGGGAATTAACAAGAGATAACTGATAACTGACATCCATTAAAAACATGGTACGTAGAACTAGAAGAGTCTACCCCAGTGAGCAAAATAAAGGGTTCAGTTTGACATTCCAACCACCTGAAGAAGGCCGGAGTGTACAACGACCGAAACGTTGTAATGAATATGGCGACAAAGATGAGGACAATAGTCCGAATAATGTAAATAGTGTACATAATACCTCATCTCAGAAATATAGACAGATACTTTTTATTTTTAACATTTTTTAATCATCTTCTGTTTGTCTGTTTCTGCTATTATTTTTCCAATTCAGAATTGTCATCCAACAGAAAAGATCTTTTTCTCTCTCCTTAGTTTAGGAATAGTCACGTGTGCCTCAGTTAAAGAAAACTTGATTACATTATGTGATTCGTCGATGTTGATTGGGTCCAAATTTGGGGATATCAATTTGGATCAATGTTCTTAAAAAAGGGGTGATGTAAAGAAACCATTTGCTTTCTTTTCGACATCATCATTTTTAAGAAGTTGGATGTTATATTTAGATATCTTTTTTTTTTCTTTTAGAGGCTATCATAGAATTCTTAACGTTCTATAACCTTCATTAGTCTTTCATTCATTGATTTTGCTGAATTTTCCAATATTTTGACTAACATTAATTGCAAACCTTTTTTCAAGATCTTTGCTTGAATATTGTTTTTCATTCTCATATACATCTCTTTTAATGATGAATCACAAGGATGCTATCCGAGGAAGCTGACAACCATTCTATTAATTATATGTCTTTGAAACATTAATTTTGATAAAGTGGGTAATAAATTTGTAGAATGTGACGAGGGGATTGTCCTACATGAATATACTTTTTAACTTAATGTTTCTTAGTTCTTACATCCACCACGGTTTGTTCGATAACTTAGAATAATTTTCTGTATTCATCTTAAAACGATTATCACCCCAAATACAGAAATCACTAATTTTACTACCGACAATAATCGCCCCCAAACATTTCTCTACCCCCCCTTTGGTCTTTTAAGTCATATTAGTTGTCTTTCTGTGAAGGACCCAAATTCTAGCCAAGTCTTTAAGTCCATCCAATGTAGCTCTACATTCCGTCGCTAAAAATTACTCTTGCGAAATCAGTTTTCATGTACTTCTTCACCTAACTTACAAGTATGTCTTTGTAATGTTTACTTAAAGGTGGTAGTTTAGTTGCTGTCATATCGTTAGCCAATGTTTTTAGTATTCTGTATCTGATTTTTATATTTACATTTACAAGTCCATTTATTTTAAATATTTTCTTGCTGGTCAATCCACATTTTTGCTTATTACTTTGTGACATTTTTAAAGTCAGTTCGTTTCGTTCTAATTTTTTAAAAGTATTTCATCCCAAGCAAGGCGGGAGAGCCACTAGTACGCAAGGGGTTACAGAGGGTAGAGAACAAGAGTAAAAGAGACGTGTTTGGCGAAGCTTAGCATGACATGACGACGAGGCTTAGGATCTTATGACGATGGGGCATAGGATGACTTATGACGATGAGGCTGAGAATGACTTATGACGTTAAGGCTGAGGATTACTTATGACGATGGGGCTTAGGATGACTTATGACGATGGGGCATAGGATGACTTATGACGATTAGGGTTTAGGATTGTTATCGTCAAATATCCCTTATTGTTGTTAAGCAATTCTTCTTCGACCAATTAACAAGAAACGCCGAATGGGATGTTGAGTTCAAATATGGTTTGAGAAATCTAAAATCTAAATTAAAAAACGAATTGAGTTGTTATAAATCGCAAAGCCAGTAATGTAAACAATTTCGACAATGTCGAAAAACGACAGGTATTTTGAACAAGAAATTTCTTTCTATACAATCAGAGATTAATTTATGCAATTTGTCAAGGCACTTATCTTGATAGTTACGAAACTAAACTTAGCAGGACATGAGGCTAAATGAAAGGCAGAAGATTGCGTTAGAATGATTTGAGCAATTGGACAAACCTACTTTGAAAATCAACATCCAAATCTTTTACTTGAGTTCGAAAAACGGCCTCTGACACCAGTGGGAAATGTATAGATATTTCACTTACCTGGTAAATTAACAACTTTCTTCATTTTTTGTGGAGATAAAATATTTGTCTGAATAATTATGAGGGCAATTTCTTTATTCTTAAATATCAGATTAGAGCGTCATCTTGACCCAAAAATGCGTTGCTAGAACACAGGTTTCAAATTCAAAGATTTTTCCCCTTTGAACTGCTCTGTTATTTCAACCTCAGTCTTCGGTTAACTAAGCTGATGTATTAATTTAATTTTCTTTTTAATATGATGAGTGAACTGGCGTCTAGCCAAAGGGCTGTGCCTCTTTGAACATCCTTACGCGTTCAAGGTCTTCGCCTTTGAGTTGAGTAGTAATTACAATCACTGCTTATTAATGATGTCACTCTCTCAGTGAAGGTACAGTTAGAAAGCATCACTAAATCTGATACAAGCAAAATAATACTAAAAAATACACCAACCGAGTCAAGTCAAACTAAAGCAGAATCAACTGAAGACAGTGAATATCTTTAATATAGATTACTTATAAAAATAAAAATACGGGTTTCATTTTTTTCCCTTTGAAATGCTTCGTAATTTCAATCTCTGTCGACTGCTAACCCAGCTGATGTATTAATGACCGGGACAGTTAGAAAGCATCACAAGTTTGATATAAACAAAATAAAAAATGACCCCAAACGAGACAAGCTAAACAAAGCCAGAAACAACTGAAAAATGACCGGGACAGTTAGAAAGCAACACCAAATTTGATATAAACAGAATAAAATTTTTTTTTACTCCAACTGAGTCACGTTAAACTAAGACGGAACCAAGTGAAGAAACTTTGCGCCGGACAGACAGTGAATGTCTTTAATATAGATTTCTTATAAAAATAACAATAGGTTTAAGATAAGAAATCTATTTGAACGAGGTGGTTAGAATGTTGATCTCACAGGCTATTATTATTTTGTAATAAACTTGATACTTACGGTGTACCTCGTTACCGTGGTTTTAATCTTTGTAAATAATCTTGATGTCTTGTTGTAAAGTAGTTGTAAACCGACCATTGTTATTGCGTAGAGAAGAAGCTCCTTAGAGAGTGCTAAACTGCTGTGTAACTTGTCAACAACACTGCCACAATGTCCACGTTCGCTGAACCGAGGTAACACCCGTTTGATATTTTTCGTTAAATCGAGACACAGCAATCACGGAATGTTGCCTAAATAAGCACATGAAAAGCTAGCCTCTAGCCATAGCAAAATCAAACTCAAATAAAGAAAACTGTACGGTGACTCATCAACATACTGTACATTTGCCACAGAGAATTAAAAAAAATTTTATGTAGTTAGAAATGACAGATTAAAACGATGCGTCCAATAAATTTAAGACTATTTTGATTATTCTAGATCAGTATCTCCCAAACTTTTTTTTCAACCAGCGCTTCATTGGGCAAAAAATTGTTTGTCAATGAACAAAAATCAAATTAAATTTTGAATATTATGCTGAATTCATATTACTTAGCAAGATAACACTTAAGTATTAGTGCAAAAATAATTTTAATATTGTTTATATTTCTATTATAAATTACAATGATTAAAAGGATTAAAAAACAACTTGATAGATTATCTCAATTTTTTCAATGCAAATGATTGACTTTGGTGCTTACTGGCTAGGGCTCTTACTCCAGGTTCATTTGATAGCTTATCTCAATGATTTCAGTGGTATGATTGACTTTGGTGCTTAGTGGCTAAGGCTCTTACTCTAGGTTCATTTCATAGATTGTCTCAATGTTTTCAGTGCAATTGTTGACTTTGGGGCTTACTGGCTAAGGCTCTTACTCCAGGTTCATTTGATAGCTTATCTCAATGTTTTCAGTGTAATTGTTGATTTTGGGGCTTACTGGCTAAGGCTCTTACTCTAGGTTAATTTCATAGATTGTCTCAATGTTTTCAGTGCAATTGTTGACTTTGGGGCTTACTGGCTAAGGCTCTTACTCTAAGTTCATTTGATAGATTGTCTCAATGTTTTCAGTGCAATTGTTGACTTTGGGGCTTACTGGCTAAGGCTCTTACTCTAGGTTCATTTGATAGCTTATCTCAACGTTTTCAGTGGAATTGTTGACTTTGGGGCTTACTGACTTACTCCAGGTTCATTTAAGAGCTTATCTCAATGTTTACACTGGAATTGTGGAATTTAGGGCTTACTGACTAAGGCTGTTACTCCAGGTTCATTTGATAGCTTACCTCAATGTTTTCAGTGCAATTGTTGACTTTGGGGCTTACTGGCTAAGGCTCTTACTCCAGGTTCATTTATGAGTTTATCTCAATGTATTCAGTGGAATTGTTGACATTGGGGCTTACTGGCTAAGTCTCTTACTCTAGGTTCATTTGATAGCTTATCCCAATGTTTTCAGTGGAATTGTTGACTTTGGGGCTTACTGACTTACTCCAGGTTCATTTAAGAGCTTATCTCAATGTTTTCAGTGGAATTGTTGACATTAGGACTTACTGGCTAAGGCTCTTACTCCAGGTTCATTTGATAGCTTATCTCAATGTTTTCAGTGCAGTTGTTGACTTTGGGGCTTACTGACTAAGGCTCTTACTCTAGGTTCATTTGATAGCTTATCTCAATGTTTTCAGTGCAATTGTTGACTTTGGGGCTTACTGACTAAGGCTGTTTCTCTAGGTTCATTTGATAGCTTATCTCAATGTTTTCAATGCAATTGTTGACTTTGGGGCTTATTGACCAAGGCTCTTACTCTAGGTTCATTTGATAGCTTATCTCAATGTTTTCAGTGCAGTTGTTGACTTGGGGCTTACTGGCTAAGGCTCTTACTCTAGGTTCATTTGATAGCTTATCTCAACGTTTTCAGTGGAATTGTTGACTTTGGGGCTTACTGACTTACTCCAGGTTCATTTAAGAGCTTATCTCAATGTTTTCACTGGAATTGTTGACTTTGGGGGCTTACTGACTAAGGCTGCTATTCTAGTTTTGTTTGATAGCTTATCTCAATGTTTTCAATGCAATTGTTGAGTTTGGGGCTTACTGACTAAGGCTCTTACACTACGTTCATTTGATAGATTGTCTCACTGTTTTCAGTGCAATTGTTGACTTTGGGGCTTACTGGCTAAGGCTCTTACTCCAGGTTCATTTAAGAGCTTATGTCAATGTTTTCAGTATAATTATTGACGTTGGGGCTTACTGGCTAAGGCTGTTACTCCAGGTTCATTTGATAGCTTATCTCAATGTTTTCAGTGCAATTGTTGACTTTGGGGCTTACTGGCTAAGGCTCTTACTCCAGGTTCATTTATGAGCTTATCTCAATGTTTTCAGTGGAATTGTTGACATTGGGGCTTACTTGCTAAGGCTCTTACTCTAGGTTCATTTGATAGCTTATCCGAATGTTTTCAGTGGAATTGTTGACTTTGGGGCTTACTGACCTACTCCAGGTTCATTTAAGACCTTATCTCAATGTTTTCAGTGCAATTGTTGACTTTGGGGTTTACTGGCTAATGCTCTTACTCTAGGTTCATTTAAGAGCTTATCTCAATGTTTTCAGTGCAATTGTTGACATTGGGGCTTACTGGCTAAGGCTCTTACTCTAGGTTCATTTAATAGCTTATCTCAACGTTTTCAGTGGAATTGTTGACTTTGGGGCTTACTGACTTACTCCAGGTTCATTTAAGAGCTCATCTCAATGTTTTCACTGGAATTGTTGACTTTGGGGCTTACTGACTAAGGCTGTTACTCTAGTGTCGTTTGATAGCTTATCTCAATGTTTTCAATGCAATTGTTGACTTTGGGGCTTACTGATTAAGGCTGTTACTCTAGGTTCATTTGATAGCTTATCTCAATGTTTTCAGTGGAATTGTTGACTTTGGGGCTTACTGGCTGAGGCTCTTACTCTAGGTTCATTTGATAGCTTATCTCAATGTTTTCAGTGCAATTGTTGACTTTGGGGCTTACTGACTAAGGGTCTTACTCTAGGTTCATTTGATAGCTTATCTCAACGTTTTCAGTGGAATTGTTGACTTTGGGGCTTACTGACTTACTCCAGGTTCATTTGATAGCTCATCTCAATGTTTTCAATGCAATTGTTGACTTTAGGGCTTACTGACTAAGGCTGTTACTCCAGGTTCATTTGATAGCTTATCTCAATGTTTTCAGTGTAATTGTTGATTTTGGGGCTTACTGGTTAAGGCTTTTACTCTAGGTTCATTTGATAGATTGTCTCAATGTTTTTAGTGCAATTGTTGACTTTGGGGCTTACTGGCTAAGGCTCTTACTCTAGGTTCATTTATGAGCTTATGTCAATGTTTTCAGTGTAATTGTTGACTTTGGGGCTCTTAAGGCTGTTACTTTAGGTTCATTTGATAGCTTAACTCTCAATGCAATTTTGACTTTGGGGCAAAGGCTTGGTTCATTTGACTTTCTCAATGTTTTCAGGCTTGTTGACTTTGGGGCTTAAGGCTGCTACTCCAGGTTCATTTGATAGATTGTCTCAATGTTTTCAGTGCAATTGTTGACTTTGGGGCTTACTGGCTAGGGCTCTTACTCTAAGTTCATTTGATAGATTGTCTCAATGTTGTCAGTGCAATTGTTGACTTTGGGGCTTACTGGCTAAGGCTCTTACTCTAGGTTCATTTGATAGCTTATCTCAATGTTTTCAGTGGAATTGTTGACTTTGTGGATTACTGACTAAGGCTCTTACACTAGGTTCATTTGATAGATTGTCTCAATGTTTTCAGTGCAATTGTTGACTTTGGGGCTTACTGGCTAAGGCTCTTACTCTAGGTTCATTTGATAGATTGTCTCAATGTTTTCAGTGCAATTGTTGACTTTGGGGCTTACTGGCTAAGGCTCTTACTCTAGGTTCATTTGATAGCTTATCTCAACGTTTTCTGTGGAATTGTTGACTTTGGGGCTTACTGACTTACTCCAGGTTCATTTAAGAGCTTATCTCAATGTTTTCACTGGAATTGTTGACTTTGGGGCTTACTGACTAAGGCTGTTACTCTAGTGTCGTTTGATAGCTTATCTCAATGTTTTCAATGCAATTGTTGACTTTGGGGCTTACTGACTAAGGCTGTTACTCTAGGTTCATTTGATAGCTTATCTCAATGTTTTCAGTGGAATTGTTGACTTTGGGGCTTACTGGCTGAGGCTCTTACTCTAGGTTCATTTGATAGCTTATCTCAATGTTTTCAGTGCAATTGTTGACTTTGGGGCTTACTGACTAAGGGTCTTACTCTAGGTTCATTTGATAGCTTATCTCAACGTTTTCAGTGGAATTGTTGACTTTGGGGCTTACTGACTTACTCCAGGTTCATTTGATAGCTCATCTCAATGTTTTCAATGCAATTGTTGACTTTAGGGCTTACTGACTAAGGCTGTTACTCCAGGTTCATTTGATAGCTTATCTCAATGTTTTCAGTGTAATTGTTGATTTTGGGGCTTACTGGTTAAGGCTTTTACTCTAGGTTCATTTGATAGATTGTCTCAATGTTTTTAGTGCAATTGTTGACTTTGGGGCTTACTGGCTAAGGCTCTTACTCCAGGTTCATTTATGAGCTTATGTCAATGTTTTCAGTGTAATTGTTGACTTTGGGGCTTACTGACTAAGGCTGTTACTCTAGTTTCGTTTGATAGCTTATCTCAATGTTTTCAGTGGAATTGTTGACTTTGGGGATTACTGACTAAGGCTGTTACTCTAGGTTCTTTTGATAGCTTATCTCAATGTTTTCAGTGCATTTGTTGACTTTGGGGCTTACTGACTAAGGCTGTTACTTTAGGTTCATTTGATAGCTTAACTCAATGTTTTCAATGCAATTGTTGACTTTGGGGCTTACTGACTAAGGCTCTTACTCTAGGTTCATTTGATAGCTTATCTCAATGTTTTCAGTGCAATTGTTGACTTTGGGTCTTACTGGCTAAGGCTCTTACTCTAAGTTCATTTGATAGATTGTCTCAATGTTGTCAGTGCAATTGTTGACTTTGGGGCTTACTGGCTAAGGCTCTTACTCTAGGTTCATTTGATAGCTTATCTCAATGTTTTCGGGGCAATAGTTGACTTTGGGGATTACTGACTAAGGCTATTACTCTAGGTTCATTTGATAGCTTATCTCAATGTTTTCAGTGCATTTGTTGACTTTGGGTCTTACTGGCTAAGGCTCTTACTCTAAGTTCATTTGATAGATTGTCTCAATGTTGTCAGTGCAATTGTTGATTTTGGGGGTTTACTGACTAAGGCTGTTAGTGTAGTTTCGTTTGATAGCTTATCTCAATGTTTTCAATGCAATTGTTGACTTTGGGTCTTACTGACTAAGGCTCTTACACTAGGTTCATTTGATAGATTGTCTCAATGTTTTCAGTGCAATTGTTGACTTTGGGGCTTACTGGCTAAGGCTCTTACTCCAGGTTCATTTATGAGTTTATCTCAATGTATTCAGTGGAATTGTTGACATTGGGGCTTACTGGCTAAGGCTCTTACTCTAGGTTCATTTGATAGCTTATCTCAATGTTTTCAGTGCAGTTGTTGACTTTGGGGCTTACTGACTAAGGCTCTTACTCTAGGTTCATTTGATAGCTTATCTTAATGTTTTCAGTGCAATTGTTGACTTTGGGGCTTACTGACTAAGGCTGTTACTCTAGGTTCATTTGATAGCTTATCTCAACGTTTTCAGTGGAATTGTTGACTTTGGGGCTTACTGACTTACTCCAGGTTCATTTAAGAGCTTATCTCAATGTTTTCACTGGAATTGTTGACTTTGGGGCTTACTGACTAAGGCTGCTATTCTAGTTTTGTTTGATAGCTTATCTCAATGTTTTCAATGCAATTGTTGAGTTTGGGGCTTACTGACTAAGGCTCTTACACTACGTTCATTTGATAGATTGTCTCACTGTTTTCAGTGCAATTGTTGACTTTGGGGCTTACTGGCTAAGGCTCTTACTCCAGGTTCATTTAAGAGCTTATGTCAATGTTTTCAGTATAATTATTGACGTTGGGGCTTACTGGCTAAGGCTGTTACTCCAGGTTCATTTGATAGCTTATCTCAATGTTTTCAGTGCAATTGTTGACTTTGGAGCTTACTGGCTAAGGCTCTTACTCCAGGTTCATTTATGAGCTTATCTCAATGTTTTCAGTGGAATTGTTGACATTGGGGCTTACTTGCTAAGGCTCTTACTCTAGGTTCATTTGAGAGCTTATCCGAATGTTTTCAGTGGAATTGTTGACTTTGGGGCTTACTGACCTACTCCAGGTTCATTTAAGAGCTTATCTCAATGTTTTCAGTGCAATTGTTGACTTTGGGGTTTACTGGCTAATGCTCTTACTCTAGGTTCATTTAAGAGCTTATCTCAATGTTTTCAGTGCAATTGTTGACATTGGGGCTTACTGGCTAAGGCTCTTACTCTAGGTTCATTTGATAGCTTATCTCAACGTTTTCAGTGGAATTGTTGACTTTGGGGGATTACTGACTTACTCCAGGTTCATTTAAGAGCTCATCTCAATGTTTTCACTGGAATTGTTGACTTTGGGGCTTACTGACTAAGGCTGTTACTCTAGTGTCGTTTGATAGCTTATCTCAATGTTTTCAATGCAATTGTTGACTTTGGGGCTTACTGACTAAGGCTGTTACTCTAGGTTCATTTGATAGCTTATCTCAATGTTTTCAGTGGAATTGTTGACTTTGGGGATTACTGACTAAGGCTATTACTCTAGGTTCATTTGATAGCTTATCTCAATGTTTTCAGTGCATTTGTTGACTTTGGGTCTTACTGGCTAAGGCTCTTACTCTAAGTTCATTTGATAGATTGTCTCAATGTTGTCAGTGCAATTGTTGATTTTGGGGGTTTACTGACTAAGGCTGTTAGTGTAGTTTCGTTTGATAGCTTATCTCAATGTTTTCAATGCAATTGTTGACTTTGGGGCTTACTGACTAAGGCTGTTACTCTAGGTTCATTTGATAGCTTATCTCAATGTTTTCAGTGGAATTGTTGACTTTGGGGATTACTGACTAAAGGCTATTACTCTAGGTTCTTTTGATAGCTTATCTCAATGTTTTCAGTTCATTTGTTGACTTTGGGGCTTACTGACTAAGGCTGTTACTCTAGGTTCATTTGATAGCTTATCTCAACGTTTTCTGTGGAATTGTTGACTTTGGGGCTTACTGACTTACTCCAGGTTCATTTAAGAGCTTATCTCAATGTTTTCACTGGAATTGTTGACTTTGGGGCTTACTGACTAAGGCTGTTACTCTAGTTTCGTTTGATAGCTTATCTCAATGTTTTCAATGCAATTGTTGACTTTGGGGCTTACTGACTAAGGCTGTTACTCTAGGTTCATTTGATAGCTTATCTCAATGTTTTCAGTGGAATTGTTGACTTTGGGTCTTACTGGCTAAGGCTCTTACTCTAAGTTCATTTGATAGATTGTCTCAATGTTGTCAGTGCAATTGTTGATTTTGGGGGCTTACTGACTAAGGCTGTTAGTGTAGTTTCGTTTGATAGCTTATCTCAATGTTTTCAATGCAATTGTTGACTTTGGGGCTTACTGACTAAAGCTCTTACACTAGGTTCATTTGATAGATTGTCTCAATGCTTTCAGTGCCATTGTTGACTTTGGGGCTTACTGGCTAAGGCTCTTACTCCAGGTTCATTTATGAGCTTATCTCAATGTTTTCAGTGGAATTGTTGACATTGGGGCTTACTGGCTAAGGCTCTTACTCTAGGTTCATTTGATAGCTTATCTCAATGTTTTCAGTGCAATTGTTGACTTTGGGGCTTACTGACTAAGGCTCTTACACTAGGTTCATTTGATAGATTGTCTCAATGTTTTCAGTGCAATTGTTGACTTTGGGGCTTACTGGCTAAGGCTGTTACTCCAGGTTCATTTGATAGATTGTCTCAATGTTTTCAGTGCAATTGTTGACTTTGGGGGTAACTGACTAAGGCTCTTACTCTAGGTTCATTTGATAGCTTATCTCAATGTTTTCAGTGCAATTGTTGACTTTGGGGCTTACTGGCTAGGGCTCTTACTCTAAGTTCATTTGATAGATTGTCTCAATGTTTTCAGTGCAATTGTTGACTTTGGGGGTAACTGACTAAGGCTCTTACTCTAGGTTCATTTGATAGATTGTCTCAATGTTGTCTGTGCAATTGTTGACTTTGGGGCTTACTGGCTAGGGCTCTTACTCTAGGTTCATTTGATAGATTGTCTCAATGTTGTCAGTGCAATTGTTGACTTTGGGGCTTACTGGCTAAGGCTCTTACTCTAGGTTCATTTGATAGCTTATCTCAATGTTTTCAGTGGAATTGTTGACTTTGGGGATTACTGACTAAGGCTATTACTCTAGGTTCATTTGATAGCTTATCTCAATGTTTTCAGTGCATTTGTTGACTTTGGGTCTTACTGGCTAAGGCTCTTACTCTAAGTTCATTTGATAGATTGTCTCAATGTTGTCAGTGCAATTGTTGACTTTGGGGGCTTACTGACTAAGGCTCTTACTGTAGTTACGTTTGATAGCTTATCTCAATGTTTTCAATGCAATTGTTGACTTTGGGGCTTACTGACTAAGGCTCTTACACTAGGTTCATTTGATAGATTGTCTCAATGTTTTCAGTGCAATTGTTGACTTTGGGGCTTACTGGCTAAGGCTCTTACTCTAGGTTCATTTGATAGATTGTCTCAATGTTTTCAGTGCAATTGTTGACTTTGGGGCTTACTGGCTAAGGCTCTTACTCTAGGTTCATTTGATAGCTTATCTCAACGTTTTCTGTGGAATTGTTGACTTTGGGGCTTACTGACCTACTCAAGGTTCATTTAAGAGCTTATCTCAATGTTTTCACTGGAATTGTTGACTTTGGGGCTTACTGACTAAGGCTGTTACTCTAGTTTCGTTTGATAGCTTATCTCAATGTTTTCAATGCAATTGTTGACTTTGGGGCTTACTGACTAAGGCTGTTACTCTAGGTTCATTTGATAGCTTATCTCAATGTTTTCAGTGGAATTGTTGACTTTGGGGATTACTGACTAAGGCTATTACTCTAGGTTCTTTTGATAGCTTATCTCAATGTTTTCAGTTCATTTGTTGACTTTGGGGCTTACTGACTAAGGCTGTTACTCTAGGTTCATTTGATAGCTTATCTCAATGTTTTCAGTGCAATTGTTGACTTTGGGTCTTACTGGCTAAGGCTTTTACTCTAAGTTCATTTGATAGATTGTCTCAATGTTGTCAGTGCAATTGTTGACTTTGGGGGCTTACTGACTAAGGCTGTTACTGTAGTTTCGTTTGATAGCTTATCTCAATGTTTTCAATGCAATTGTTGACTTTGGGGCTTACTGACTAAGGCTCTTACACTAGGTTCATTTGATAGATTGTCTCAATGTTTTCAGTGCAATTGTTGACTTTGGGGCTTACTGGCTAAGGCTCTTACTCCAGGTTCATTTATGAGCTTATCTCAATGTTTTCAGTGGAATTGTTGACATTGGGGCTTACTGGCTAAGGCTCTTACTCTAGGTTCATTTGATAGCTTATGTCAATGTTTTCAGTGTAATTGTTGACTTTGGGGCTTACTGACTAAGGCTGTTACTCCAGGTTCATTTGATAGCTTATCCCAATGTTTTCAGTGGAAATGTTGACTTTGGGGCTTACTGACTTACTCCAGGTTCATTTCAGAGCGTATCTCAATGTTTTCAGTGGAATTGTTTACATTGGGGCTTACTGGCTAAGGCTCTTACTCTAAGTTCATTTGATAGATTGTCTCAATGTTTTCAGTGCAATTGTTGACCTTGGGTCTTACTGGCTAAGGCTCTTACTTTAGGTTCCATGCTGCTTAGAAGTAATCATAGATCTGGATTTGTAATTTACAGACGGTTTGTTCGTTTAGTAAGAAGCTGTGTAACTTCGTTGAAACCACACTTAGTCATATAAGAAGTTGGGAAAGTAATGAAGATATGTGCGATTGATTCCCACAGCTTTAGATACCTTTCCGCAATTTCTCGTTGTAATCAATGTTGAATAATTTTTGAAAATTTGAAAAAAAAAAAAAAAAAAAAATGGATAAATGTCCACCGTCCCCTGAGTATATTCATTGCCCCCCAAATAAAAACTCACAGAGTCCTTTTTCAGTATAACAGAGCCCACAAGGGGGAGATGGTACCGGTGTTAGGAAACAATGTTCCAGATGATCCTGAACTCCAATTCATCTTAAAGATGTTGAGGTCTTTCTGTTCTGATTCACTAATGCGTGCCATTTTTTTTAAAAATTCACCTTCTCAAATACTTCTTCGATGTTCCTATGTTTAGGATATGAAAAATCATGATTTACCACAACCTCCTTTCGGTTGAAGCGCCTTATAAAATTTGTCTTTTCACCATCAATCCCAATCGCTGTTCAGCCACTATTTACTCAATATACCTTAGGTAAGTTATTAGCTTCTTTTTAGTGTCTTGCCTTCAGTATGTCCTGTGAGCGTCAAATTCTTCAACTCCTTTTTCTCGTTGAGTGTCTTATAGATTTCAAATGTTTGATTCTAAGTATAAGCCTCTCTTTTGTTTCCCTTTTCTTTTAAACCTCCTCATTATTCACATGTTCAGTCAATGGTATTTTCAGCTTCTGTAGAACAACATTTCTTTTGCCTTAAGTCTCTTCTTCATCTGTGAAGAATGTCTAGCATGTACTCCTTTATTTGAGGGTTGATATTGCATAACAGTTCAGCACTCTTCTCTTTGTTTCTATCGAAATTTTCCTGTTTCTTAATACTTAGCTTTTGGAAGGCATAAAACGCAGTAAAGTATCAAGGCGCTTAACATAATGTCCCAGTCGAGAAAATATTTTATTGCATTTCTGTGTAAATTAGATAAACAAGATAAGATGTTGGAATGAAGCACTTCCAAATAAAATGACTCAGTATAAAAATCTTTATAAATGTTCGAGGTTATCGGATACACGTATAAAAAGTAAAGAAAAGTATAATATAATAATTAAATGAATAAATTTCGCCGTAGCCGAACAGATGAAGTGCTGGCATTTGGCTGATGGACATTTCATTGAAAGACATATCCATCGAACGGATATTTGATCGAACAGATATTTGATCGAACGGATATTTGATCGAACGGACATTTGATTAAACGGATATTCGATCGAACGGATATTTGATCGAACAGACATTTGATCGAACGGATATTTGATCGATTGGAGATTTGATCGAACGGACATTTGATTAACCGGACATTTGATCAAACGGATATTTGATCGAACAGACATTTGATCGAACGGACATTTGATTAAACGTATATTTGATCGAACGGATATTTGATCGATTGGACATTTGATCGAACGGACATTTGATTAAACGGACATTTGATCAAACGGATATTTGATCGAACGGATATTTGATCAAACGGATATTTGATCGAACGGACATTTGATTAAACGGATATTTGATCGAACGGATATTTGATCAAACGGTTGATTAAACGGATATTTGATCGAACGGATATTTGACGAACGGACATTTGATCGAACACATATTTGATCGATTGGACATTTGATCGAACGGATATATGATCGAACGGACATTTGGTTAAATAATCAGAAAACCAAATTGGCATATGTCCTTTTTATTTTGTTATCGTAATTTCCTCGTCGCAATGTAAATATTAACCCGGCTACCTCATTTGTGACACTAGGTCGATTTTAACGTGGAAGTGCCATACACATACGTATGCATATAGACCAAGGACAAATATTGCAGAGAAACTGCAGTAATAAATAAACAATAAACAACGATAAAAAGATAAATAATTATACAATAGAAAATTCAGTTTTACTATAAAAGAAATTAATTGGAATTTAATTGATTTATATATAAAACAAAACTTCAGCAGAATGATAAAAACTAACATAATTAAATGACGTTCATATTGTTATTTTCAATTCTGAAAATGGCAACAGAACCTTACATTGCGAACGTTCACATTATTTTATAGTTTTAACGTTAATAATAAGAATTTTCGTTTTTGCTTTCGTAGTTGTTATGCTTCTGACAACAGGCAACAACCTATTATATTAGGAATCTCAAAATCATTTTAAATATCAGAATATAAAAATTTTACCGTTCATGCTTTCATAGATTTCATATTTTTTTCTCATGGGAAAAACATGGATACAGTTTTATATATCAAAACAATTTCAAGAAAATCTATGAGAAAGTGGAAAATGTTTCCGTCTGATGCGTTTTGTCTTTTACGACTTCATTGAACTAAAGTGATGTTTACCGTGATGTGGCTACACATGCGCATGAAGGGGGAGGGGAGGCGCTGAAATCTTACACTTTTAAATTTAAGAGCACTCAGAATTTGCAGCCCTTAATATGTACATGAAGATGAAAAATACACTGAAAATACTTTTAAACCCTCCAATACCCTAATTATTTCATATTCAGCGCGAAAAAAAGGCTCGTAAAATATTTTATAATAGAAGAATGGAGTTAAACGTAGCCAAAAATATATATTTTTATATCTGTCAACACTATCACAACTACAATTGAAAAGAATTTATCTAAGCTGAACAAAAAATTCGTTACAACTATTTGTAAAACAATAAAATAATTAATACAAAATACAAAAATAATAAGTTAAAACCTGTAGGATGGAACTTACTCTATCGCCTGTAATAATTACCACAAGGAATGCATAGGAAAAACTTCAAGGAATTTAAATAAAAGATTATATGAAAACAAAAGAGATATTTTAAAACACAACACACTCAGTACATTAGTTGCTAACTGTAAAGAGTCTGCCCATAATTTTGATTAAAAAAAATGCTACTCTAATTAAAAGTAAACGCAATTTACTAAGAAGAAAATGTATAGAAAGTGCTTTAATCGTTAGACCATCCACAGTGCATTTGCATCCTGGTACTTACAACATTTCACCATTCTTGGCAGATCTTCTATCATCACTATGTGTGGATATTTGATAACGAACATGATGGAAATATAAACAAAAAGAATCTAAATGAAATCGGTTAAATTAAGCATAAAAAAAAAAAGAATTAAATTTAAAAGTTTAAAATGAAGGCGCCCCATCTCCTTCCTGCGCATGTGTAGTCGCATCAAAATAAACTTAACTTTTGTCTAGTGGAGTCCTTTTTGAAGACGAAATGCATCACACGGAAGATTCTTTCTACGTTGTCAGATTTTCGAAAAATATGGCATTTGTGCAACATTAGAAATCGGCCCATTATAAACGGAATGCCTACACCATTATATTATTAATTGTAATTGAAAGACGTTCTTTTTTGATAAAATCACATTATATTGAAAATGACCCATGATATTGACAATATCCGCACCACTGTATTTTTATTAACTAATATATCTGGAAAACGTTCTCTTTCATAAAATGTCATTTACTATCTAGACTAATCTTGACAGAAACTTACGATATAGACAATACTGAAACCAGAATATTAATAATCAAACGATGTTCTCTTTTGATAAACTCCTATTTGAAATGATTGCCTCTTTAGGCAATAATCGATAATAGTGGGAGTCGCTAAAGCATTGTTTCGTATTTGAACCAGATTCCCTTTGAAAACATTACATTTAATCGCATTGTAACGTCAATGACTCATTATATTGAGAAGGTCCACACTTTGTATTAAGTTAACTATCAGAACTGAACAAGGTATTTTTAAACCTAAAACCCAGCCAATAAACCTCGAGAGACTCTCAAGATAAACATTTATTGTTAAAATGGTTATGATGAATGAGTTGTGTAATGTGAATGAAAGGAAGAATATCTGTCTATATTTTTGAGATGAGGTATTATGTACACTATTTACTTGGACTATTGTCCTCATCTTTGTCGCCATATTTATTACAACGTTTCGGACGTTGTACGCTCCGGCCTTCTTCAGGTGGTTGGAATGTCGAATACCTGGTTAAGGCAGTGGAGAACTTGGAGAGGAAAATTAACAGGAGATAACTGATAACTGACATCCATTAGACATGGCACGTGGAACTAGAACAGCTTACCCCAGTGAGCGAAATAAAGGGTTCAGTTCGACATTCAAACCACTCGAAGAAGGCCGGAGCGTACAACGGCCGAAATGTTGTAATAAATATGGCGACAAAGATGAGGACAATAGTTCGAATAATGTAAAAGAAGAATAGCTGATAGGAAGTGAAGATTACGAGGATAAGGAGGATAGATAAACACTGAACCTTGACATGAAGAGGTTAAGCATGTAATGTAGAGGGTTGCTGTTAAAATGATTTTGATGAATGAGGTGTGTGAAGTGAATTAAAGAATAGGTGATAGGAAGTGAAGATTATTAGGATAAGGAAGATAGATAAACACTGAACCTCGGCTTGAAGTCGTCAAGATTGAAATGTTCAAGGAAAATCTCGCTCTGGTGCCTGTTCTCGATAAAAATGTCAAAATATTAATTTTATAAAATGTTACATGCTCAATCTTCATGACTTAACTACCTTTTCGTTAAAAGGAAAAAAAAAAATGCACCGGAAAATTTATTTGCTTGTTGGCAATTTATGAAAGCTCGATTTTTATCTTTAAGAAATAATCAAAATCGAAAACAAAATATTTATCACGTTACTAACATTTTGAAAAAAAAAAAAAAAATGCCACACATTCTTTTTTTGTGATAAAAAAACTAATCAGTATGTTGAAGTGATTTTTTTTGTCTGCTCGCTCAGCTTTTCTGGTGGACAATGACACACGACTCATTCTCATCTATTTATCATCGACCGATAGAAAGAAATTAATGGAACAAGTATTATCTTCTCTGTCTATTTGATCGTGATGGTAAAAAATAAAAAAAATAAAATAAAGATACAAGCAAGGTCAGAAATATAATTAATTAATTCGTAGCCTAATGATGAAAACAAAGCATTTACTTAGGTAACTCCATGAGATCGCTAAAAAAAGAGCATAGCATAATGAAAAAGACGCCAAACTTGAAGAAAACAAAAGTTTGTCGTCTAAATGTTTATGTTATTATTAAGAGGAAAGACCAAAGTTTTTTTGTTTTTTTTAAATTTTCCCTTCTTTTTAGAAGATTCAAAATTTTGATAAAAATACAAAAAAATAACTTGTTTCTCCTTGTATCACCGGAACCAGTAAAATAACATATACAATTTTTAGCACGTTTTTTTTTTTTTTTTATGACAGACATTAATGCAAAAAAAAATTGTCGGTTGTTAATGAAACTTTCAGAAACTATTCACAGATGATTGAAATTATTATAAATGTTTTTTTGTTTTTTTTATTAAAGTCACGGCAGAAATATTTTTTTTATATTTATCTCCCCCATTACTAATTTTATGAAAACTCTAGAAATTCAATCGCATTCAGTTTAGTGATTACAATAGTTAAAAGCACAAGGTTTTGCGGAATGCAAATCTTGTTTTTTTTTTTAATTGGACCCCACCTACCTGAAAATCAGCTCCAAATTGTAACATAAAAAACTCAATAAAACAAAGATATTATTTAATTTCAAATGCTTTTATTTGCTTTTAGTTGTTTTTATGAAAATGGAAAATATTTTCTGAAAGCAAAAAATTTTTTCGATGAAAAATGAATTTTTATTACAATTATTTGTTATTTCTATAATTATAATAGATTTTTACATTTAAGTTGTTAAAATATTATAAAATTAGTTTAAAGACGCACCCACTTTCATAAATGTCCTTATGAGATAGATCTTTTTTAGCGCGTTGTAAATTGTATCATTTTGACTAATCAGAAGACCCGCAGTAATTAAGAAATGTAATTTTGTGTTTATAATCGGGCTGTAATTATAAAGTACGGAAGACCAACCAGAATACAATTAAGTTGTGTTATTTGAGTTAAGCATTGTTCTCCGCTGTTAAGGCCTTTACTTTTGCAAAACACGTGTGGAGAAGTTAATTTGATTTTTCAATTTCAACCGAGAAGGATACCTAAAATTATCAGTATCATCTTATGAAATTTATATGATCTTACTTTTATATTAATCTCAGTTATGACATTTTTTCATAAATTAAATATCAAAATTAATAATAAAATGAATGGAAATACAAATAACACAGTAAAATGTAATAAATGTACAAAAAATTATAGTATTTTATGTACACTTCTGATAAAATTTCATAAGAAAGGTACCTATAAATTAATTAGATATCTCATGAAATTTAATTTCACTCTCAACAGTCTTATTTTAATTTCTTTATAATATATTTTCCACAAAGCATCGTAAATGTAAAGGTGAAAGCTAAGTACAAAAAAATAATAAATAGATTAGAGCGCTGAAAGTTTTCCTTAAAAATAACAAGGTAAATAATTTGTTCACTTAAATCTAAATAATTTCACTTCTCTCTTTCCGTAGAACAAATTATCCCCACGTAATCCGTTAATATGTCATTCATCACCTGTCAAGTGACGCGAAATGTTATGACCTGCTTTGTTTAATTTTCAAACTACACTTTTTCGGCGCAGAAACTAAATAATGCTGGTTTCAAAATATTTTAAATAAACATTATAATTTCTGATTTTCTTAAAATAAGTTTAGAAAAAATTATAATTGATTTTTAAAAGAATTTCAAACTGAGATTTTATTTTTTTTATAAAATGGAAAAAAATGGTTGACATGATTGATTATATGTCAATTTTGCTGACTCAAAAAAAAAAAGATTTTAACCAAAATTTTGGACATGCTAGGAACGATTAAAAATGTAAACAAAAAAATAGCCCAAAAATACTTTGATCTTTCCTCTTAATAATAACATGAACATTTAGACGATAAAATTTTTTTTCGTCAAGTTTGGCGTATTTTTCATCATGCTATGCTCTTTTTTAGCGATCTCATGGAAGTAACTAGGTTTACTCGACAGATCTTTTACTCTAATCTCATCCTTTGTCTATGGACTTATTTAAATGGTAAATAATAATCCAAAAGATCGATTACTGCAAATGGATAATTTCGAAATTAGCTAATAACTGTGTCAGACTACGGAATTATTAATGTACTCTTGGAATTTTCATAACAATAAATACTCAGCGCCTCTCTTCAGTAAAACTGAGCATTATACAACGAAAATTGCAGATCAAAGATCAATTGTTTAAAAAAAGCCAATGTGGTTGTGTTTTGAATGTCTAGCAAATGATTTTTTGCCACATTGCGTTTCAATGCACGTCAGTCCTTGTCAGTAAGTACAGCCTGAATTGTTACGGTTGCTAGAGGTCTTGCCCTGTTTCTCGAATTGAATCAGTGTTCTTGATATGGTAGCTCTTGAAAAACCAAACAGTTCAGCAACCTTAGTGATCGAGGCAACCTTAATGATCGAGGCTCCTGCCATGCGAGCTCCAATAATTTGCTCTTTTTCGAACTCGGAGAGGTCACACATTTAGCTTAAATTTGACTAAATTCTAAAAATAAATAAGACAAAGACAGTAAATTAGATAAATAAACGTATTTACAATAGATATAACCTGCAATTACGAAGTTTTAGTTAAAGTTTTTAATATAATAGGACTTTGAAATATAGGAGTCGATTTTGCAACGATTCCAATTATTTTGTTCAACACTTATATATATATATATATATATATATATATATATATATATATATATATATATATATATATATATATACTTGTACAAAAAAATTATATATATAAGCCACCGCCGGTCATCAATGACAATGGATTTGATCCTACCTATCTGTAAGTTAGGATCAAGCCTGGGAAGGATGTTATGGAGGACAAGATGTTGCCCATGAAGCATGTCTCCACGTCGCTGATAGATCGAAAAGAACAGCAGGGTCATTACAGTTTGGTTAGCAGCGCCGTTACAGAAGCTGCCTGAACGTTGATGAAATCAGTGACTTACTACCTTAGGGACTCCAACTCCGATTTTTTTAGCTGTATAGTGTGTGATACGCCAGGGCTACATACAGTCTTGAATTCAGAGTTACTTTCTCCTGAACCGGTTGCCACCCAAGGCTATAGAATTCAGAAAAATAGATCACGCCATATTATGTGCTCTCTTAATAAAGTTAGTTGCAGTATATAACAAAAATGGACTCGAAGTGGACGGGTTGAGTCGGCGTCTGTAATAGGATGTGGTTAGCCGCTCTGACAGACAGGGAGTGCCTGGTAATGAGTGTTATCCGGCCATATATATATATATATATATATATATATATATATATATATATATATATATATATATGAAGTATCAAAAGAGATGTTCTCTATTCGTTTCTTATTATGATTTCGTCTAACAACAAAGGCCGATAGATTTTTAATCATCAATCTTCGATTGCTTTATGCATCGATAGTCAAGAATTTCGCAGCACACATCAGCATGGACAAAATCGTTTGAATTATTTTCGTATCATTTTGATGTCTCCCTCCTTCGAAGTTGGGGTCGATAAGTTATCATTTCTTCTTTCTATATGCCGTGATCATGGCTCTCTGCAACTTTATTTCTTTTGTAGCTCTTAGTAAGTTTTGGCTTTTATTATCTCTTTTAATTCCTGTTCTGACTTCCATTTGCAAAAGCTCCTTTATTCGTTGCTTTCGTCTGTCGTTCTTACCTTCAAAATGACATTCGAGCGTCCAATTCTCCAAGCCGTCATTCCTCATTATGTCACCTAGGAGTTTCAATTGTCTCTTTCTGATGTTAATTATAAGTGTCCTCTTTGATTTGATTTTGTTTCAAATTTCGTATTTCCTCATATGTTCAGTCCATAGCATTGCAAGAGCTCTTCTATAGAACCACATTTCCATTGCTTCAAGACTCTTCTTCATCTGTGAGGAGATTGTCCAGTATTCACTGCCATATAGGAGGACTGATACTACATAACAGTTCAGTACTCGTTTCTTTGTTTCTAACGATATTTTTTTCTGTTTTTAATACTTTGCTTAGCTTTTGGAAGGCATCTTCCGCCATTCCAATACCATTCGTATTTCCATGTTGCCTTTTCCGTCTTTTTTTAAAACCCTTCCGAAATATTTAAATTTTCTTGCTATTATTTTTGGTGTCTCCAATTCGTAGTTTCCATCATCTGTCGGCAGCAGACATTCTGTTTTTCGAATTTGCTTATTCGTTTCTTTTCATAATATATTCTCGTTTTCTTTGAGAATCAACACGTAATAGCTTTCGTCTCAGAAATTCCGTTAGAATGTTTACATTCTTTTTAGATTTGTTGGTATAAATGATTTGCATTTTGGTTCTTTGTTAATTTCCGGTGGAAAATATTTTATTACCTTCTTTTACGGTTCAGTTTCTTGTCTAGAGTTTACATTCACGTAAGAATATGTAATATATCACAAACCGAAATCGCAGCTGAATTAAAACTGTTATTTTGTTGCCTCCAACTCTCATCTATGTCAGGGGTCAACAAACGTTTTGGGAAAAAAGCCACGCTGGCAGTATGTTGCAGGCGAAGTCAAAACCCAACATAATGCTAAGTTATATAGCATTTACAATTTTCTAATAATTAACATATAATATAAACGTATTTTATAATAATTTATTTTAACCATTTTTCTATTCAAAATCAGCATAAACTTCAATGAAATTCTTTTAGCCGCCGTGTTAAAGAATCCGAAGAATTTTCTTTTTTTTTTTAGATAACAACGTCAGTTTGGTAGAAAATTTGTGTTTCCTATTATCAACATTGACGGTAAGAGTTAATCAGCTGAGACCCGAGTGAAATGCATATTTGGGAATCTTATCTTTGAAGAGGTCTTCACATATAAATATATTCAGAATGAATTGCTTGAATTGCCAGGAAAAAATATTTTAAAAGAAAATATCTTTTGTTAGTAAACTTTTGGCCTTTGTATTTTTACCTTTCAAATTATCATTGCATTGTTTACTTCGTATTGAAGTGGCTGGTCCGCAACGACACATAACCAAAAGATATTTTTAATTTTAAATATACTATGATTAATAGATAAAATTATTATTTTAAAATAATAGCAATTTATGTTTTTGGGACGAATAAAATATCACGGCTGTTCGGATTCGTATTTTGGTGAAATTAGGTCTATGCAATGAGCCGTGCATATACCCCAAGTGTTACAAGATGTTATAAGCATTCGTATAAAGCACGCTATAAACAATTTGGGAAGAAAGCCGAATATATAAATAAAATTTCAAAAAGAAACAATCCAGTATTTATGACGACACTGTTTTTTTTTTTTTTATCATGGATGAATACATAAATATTACATTTTATGAAGTAAAAAAAATAAAAAATTTCTTTTTTTCAATTTAAAGGTAAATGACCCATTTCGTCAAAGAAAGTAGAATATGTTCTATTTACGGGCTTTTAATATTTTCATTCAATGCAGGTAAAGCAATTAGCGACGAAGAGCCGGTTAGTTACCTGCCAATTCTTTTAAAATCTGACCATGATATAATTTGGTATTTGGATGATTCAAGGTGTTTATTCGTGAAGTGAGATTATATAAGTGTTGAGTTCTTGCTATGTGCAATCGAATGTATGGATAGTTTTATATATATATATATATATATATATATATATATATGATTAGATGAATAGCACATATGTACATATATATATATTTATATATATAAGTTAAAAGAAAATATTTTGTCATGTATATGACAAAATATGTGTTCTTCATCTAATCATATATATATATATATATATATATATATATATATATACATATTTGTATATATATATATATGATACAATATATCTTCATATATATATATATATATATATATATATATATATATATATATATATATATATATATATATCATCGTGTAGAATAAAGAAAAATGTGTTAAGATTAGACAGAGAGGAGGAGAAGGAGAGGAGTGGTGAGGAATAGTGAGAGAGAGAGATGAAGATAAATAAGAGGGTGGGAGATAGGGGAAAAGAGGGGAGAGAGGAGAAAGTACGATAGGAAAGTCGAGAAAGGATGTAGGATGAGAGAGGTAGAGAGAGAGTGTGAATGAATGAGAGAAAACTCTTAGGTGGAGAGAGAGAGGTGATAGAGGAAGAAAGGAGAGAGTAGGCGAGAAAATACAGGAAAGACGAGAGAATGAAAGGGTGTAGGCGAAAAAGAATAGGGAACAAAAGTGAGAAGGGTGTATAAACGAAGGAAGAGATTGAGAGAGGAAAGATTGAAAGGATGTTTGAAAGGGATTGAGAGAGAAAAGTGAGAGTTAGTGAGAGAAAGACTTATTCTTCCTTCTTTTCCCACATTTCTCTCCCTTTCTCTCTCTCTTCTTCACACGATTGGGGGAGGGTAAGAGAGAGTGGAGAGAAGAGAGTGAGATAGAGGAAGGAAGAAAGAGAAGTTTATGAGGGGAAATCAGAACAGTTCACATTTCTAACAGACGTGCATTTTAAAAGAGGTCGCTTACATCCACATGATGTCACATATGCAGTTTCAGATTTTTTTTTCGCCGACATCTTGCAAAGAGAAGATGAATAATGGTTGACAGTCTCTCTTTGTTAAGACTAGCATAACTAACCTACCCAGTTACCTACGCGTCCGCCCCTATTTACGAGGGTGCTTGCATACAACCCGTACGCATACACGCGCCTGTGTTGCTAACAAAATGCTTAAGACAGTATCGGCTTCTCGTCTGAAAGACAAGATCAAAATGAAAAAGAAAAAGACAAAGATATTAGTTCGTCTCAAAACAGTTGCATATCGATGACGAAGCAAGAAGCAAGTTAGAATTAGTTCAACTATCAATAATATCAGTTACAAAAGCGATAGTAACATTAGTACGATTAGTAGGATGACTAATTTATTTGTATTTTATTATTTAATTATTATATGATCTAATGATTATTTAACTACGACAAGGCTAACAGCCGGGAACACAGAATCGGCAACAAGATTTAATTGAATGAGGCTACTTGTGCTCAATTGACATTGTGAAAGGCATGAATCCATTTTTATCGACAGATGTCTCATTACTGGTATTTTAGAGATGATTGGCAGCGTAGGTAAGTAAGGACTTGGATTAACCATACATTATATCCTCAAGCAGTGAGAATAGTGAAAACTTGTTACATTCGTTGTAAATAAATATTGTAGCTACCTGTGAGAGTGCCTTGTGCCACATTCAATCCCACGTGGGGGGATAGCTAAATATTGTAGCTACCTGTGAGAGTGCCTTGTGCCACATTCAATTCCACGTGGGGGGATAGCTAAATATTGTAGCTACCTGTGAGAGTGCCTTGTGCCACATTCAATCCCACGTGGGGGGATAGCTAAATATTTTAGCTACCTGTGAGACTGCCTTGTGGGGGATAGCTAAATATTATGTAGCTACCTGTGAGGTGCCTTGTGCCATTCAATCCCACGTGGGGGATAGCTAAATATTATGGCTACCTGTGAGAGTGCCTTGTGCCACATTCAATCCCACGTGGGGGGATAGCTAAATATTGTAGCTACCTGTGAGAGTGCCTTGTGCCACATTCAATCCCACGTGGGGGATAGCTAAATATTAGCTAGCTGTGAGGTGCCTTGTGCCATTCAATCCCACGTGAGAGGGGTGCCACATTCAATCCCACGTGGGGGGATAGCTAAATGTTGGTGGGATAGCTACCTGTGAGGTGCCTTGTGCCACATTCAATCCCACGTGGGATAGCTAAATATTGTAGCTACCTGTGAGAGTGCCTTGTGCCACATTCAATTCCACGTGGGGGATAGCTAAATATTGCAGCTACCTGTGAGGTGCCTTGTGCCACATTCAAATCCCTACCTGTGGTGGGATAGCTAAATATTGTGTGAGCCTTGTCTTCAATTCCACGTGGGGATAGCTGCCTGTGAGGTGCCTTGTGCCACATTCAATCCCACGTGGTGGGATAGCTAAATATTAGTAGCTATCTGTGAGAGTGCCTTGTGCCACATTCAATCCCACGTGGTGGGATAGCTAAATATTGTAGCTATCTGTGAGAGTGCCTTGTGCCACATTCAATCCCACGTGGGGGATGGCTAAATATTGTAGCTACCTGTGAGGTGCCTTGTGCCACATTCAATTCCACGTGGGGGATGGCTAAATATTGTTGCTACCTGTGAGAGTGCCTTGTGCCACATTCAATTCCACGTGGGAGGGATAGCTAAATATTGTAGCTACCTGTGAGAGTGCCTTGTGCCACATTCAATTCCACGTGGGGGGATAGCTAAATATTGTAGCTACCTGTGAGAGTGCCTTGTGCCACATTCAATCCCACGTGGGGGATGGGATAGCTAAATGCCTTGTTAGCTACCTTGAGGTGCCCCATTGGAGATAGCTAAATCTGTATCTGTGAGGTGCCTTGTGCCACATTCAATCCCACGTGGGGGGATAGCTAAATATTGTAGCTACCTGTGAGAGTGCCTTGTGCCACATTCAATCCCACGTGGTGGGATAGCTAAATATTGTAGCTATCTGTGAGAGTGCCTTGTGCCACATTCAATCCCACGTGGTGGGATAGCTAAATATTGTAGCTACCTGTGAGAGTGCCTTGTGCCACATTCAATCCCACGTGGTGGGATAGCTAAATATTAGTAGCTATCTGTGAGATAGTGCCTTGTGCCACATTCAATCCCACGTGGGGGATAGCTAAATATTGTAGCTACCTGTGAGGGTGCCTTGTGCCATTCAATTCCACGTGGGGGATAGCTAAATATTGTTGCTACCTGTGAGGTGCCTTGTGCCACATTCAATTCCACGTGGGAGGATAGCTAAATATTGTAGCTACCTGTGAGAGTGCCTTGTGCCACATTCAATCCCACCTGGGATAGCTAAATATTGTAGCTACCTGTGAGAGTGCCTTGTGCCATATTCAATTCCACGTGGGAGGGATAGCTAAATATTGTGGCTACCTGTGAGAAGTGCCTTGTGCCACATTCAATCCCACGTGGGGGATAGCTAAATATTTTAGCTACCTGTGAGTGCCTTGTGCCACATTCAATCCCACGTGGGGGATAGCTAAATATTAGCTACCTGTGAGGTGCCTTGTGCCACATTCAATCCCACGTTGGCGGATAGCTAAATATTAGCAGCTACCTGTAGAGAGTGCCTTGTGCCATTCAATCCCACGTGGGGGGATAGCTAAATATTGTAGCTACCTGTGAGAGTGCCTTGTGCCACATTCAATCCCACGTGGGGGGATAGCTAAATATTGTAGCTACCTGTGAGAGTGCCTTGTGCCACATTCAATCCCACGTGGGGGGATAGCTAAATATTGTAGCTACCTGTGAGAGTGCCTTGTGCCACATTCAGTCCCACGTGGGGGGGGATAGCTAAATATTGTAGCTACCTGTGAGAGAAGTTTTTCGAAACTAAAATTCAAGAGCTGACCCGGACGGCACACATCCTAGCAATTGTTTTCAAAGAAAAATATTATAGGCGAATACAATTTTAATGATATAAGATGGGCAGATGACAGTGTTGATAGCGGACTCAGGAAAGAAAACTGTAAGGGAAAACGTGGCGAAAGGACTCTGAACACTAAGAAGACATAATGTGTCTGGTTGTCATAAAGAGAGATAGCTGAAGGTGGCAGCTGAGAATTAAAGACATCAAGATCAAAGCAGGTATAGAAATTGAACCATTTGAATAGAGTGTAGTAACAGACGACGGAAAAATGTGTCACGGAATTTCTGATTGTAGTTTTAGATATTTATCAAGTATGTTGATAAAATGATACACCTTGACAAAGCAGTAAAACATTTCTTGGGTATTTTAGTTCTTTAAACGATCAGACGCCCTCATTCAGGAGTCCCAATTGGATCAAGTTGTATCCATGAGAGAAATAAAAAGAAAATGCGTTATTTAACGATGATACTTTTTGATATAACATCACCATTGTCTCTGTAAACGTTGATTTAATTTAGG
Organism: Acanthosepion pharaonis; assembly: GCA_903632075.3. NCBI lineage: Eukaryota > Metazoa > Mollusca > Cephalopoda > Sepiida > Sepiidae > Acanthosepion > Acanthosepion pharaonis. The sequence goes on along the minus strand of CAHIKZ030004506.1, from coordinate 1,263,125 downwards.
TTCCTTCAAAGATTCGATAAAAATGAGTATACATAATGAAAAAAAAATGTCCCAAACTCAATAAAAACAAAATTGTATCGTAAAAAATCTTTCTTCTTATAAAGAGACACGATCAAAGGATGTTTTGATGTAAAAATTATTTATTAATCCTTTTTAGAACCTTCGAAATTTTGGTTAAAAATTTTGTTTTGCTGGCGTCAACGTGGAGCCATAAATTTGTATGGGAAATTTCAGCATATTTTTATGGTGAATAATAAATTAATTTGGAAAATCCTGCAAAAATCAAATAATTATTAGATTTTAATTAAACTTCCGGGACTTATTCGCAAATGAATTAAATTGTTTTTAAAATATTTCGTTTTTAGAAAAACCTTAGTAAAATATTTTTTACATTTGTTTCCTGCGTTTATTTAATTTTATGAATTTTTGAGAATTGATTTTTGTAACGCTTAATGTTTTTATTATAAGGACATGTCCTAATAGAATTTAAATTATAATTTTTTTCTTCTGTCAAACAGGATTCCCAGTTACAGAAAATCTTCCCTGAATCATAAGATAAAAAATTCAGTAAAACTAAGACATTTAATTAGAAATATTTTCAATTGTTTTTAGGAATAAGATATATTATGGTCATTATTTTTTAAAGGTTTTTCAGTGAATAATGAATTTTTACAAGAATTGTTTTCATTTTTTTTTTTAATTAGAATAATTTATAAATTTTGAAATCTTTTAAAATACCGTAGCGGTCAAATGATATTGCTATTAAATAAAATCTATATTTACTATTCACAAATGGAAAAGCTTACTACAATTCGTCAACTCCCAGTATTTTAAAAAGAATTGTGAATCTTTTTGCGTATGTATAAACGTGTCGATTTTTGTAAATACGGACATCCATACACGACATTATCAGAAAATCAAAACGGTAACTATAGTAAATTTAAAATCTATTGGTAATTTTCTAACGTTTCCTCAACATCCGCATTCGTATATAAAGCTATAAATCTAAAGTACCTAAAGTCAATAAAATGTTAGAATGCTTAAAATATTTAAAATTTTTAAGATTACTGTATTTCCCCCGTTATATAAATTTCGCAAACATCAGGTTATCGATAGATGCATCAACACGTCATAATGACATCCACTTACATGTTAAAAATGCTTTTCTGCAATATTTTAAGCACAAAGTAATATTTGTTTTAATTCAGATTAATTAAACTTCAGATCAGTTAATCTTTCCGAGAAGTATATTTTTATTTTTGAAAGATTTTTAATGAAGAGAATTATGTTGTGTTGGCATAATTGTCAATATTAACGATTTTACTAATAATAAAAAAATAATTCCAATCAATTTAAAATACAGTAACGCATTTTGCTTATAGGAAATATTAAATTTATTTTATTAGTTTGGAATTAAAACTAAAATAAAAGTTTCAAGAAATATATTTCATTTTTAAAATGCATTTTAAACCTTTGGTATCTCTTTTTTTTTGGCGGTGTGTGTGTGTGTGGGGGGTACTTACATGAATTCCTGACCATTAACAATCTCTTTCTTCCTGATAATTATGCATTACTATATTAAAATTATTTTCAATGCATTTGTATTATCCATACATGTTTTTGATTGATTGACTATTCTGTTTTAACAGCATATCAACTCTTATCTCTTATTTATTGGAGAAAAGATTTTTTTAAAAATATATGGCTTGTAAATAATCCTTTGGGTCCTTGGTTCCATCACTCTCCAGTTATGCTTTTAAAACGGAGTTATTTAAGATTTTTGGTATAAACCAAATCTTCAAGTCGGCTCGGATCGTCTTTACTTTTACGTTCTTGAAAAGATCCTCTAGACAAATCATGTCATAAAATGTATAGGAAGAAGAGCAACACAAACGGAGATTTATGGCCATATTAAACAGCGCTTCCCCTAAGATCACCTAAGTAACATCGAGACTGGTCAGTTCCTAGATGGAATGCCAGGTGCTATAAGCTTGGGTGTGTGGGTGGTGTAATAGACATTGCCTCGGAAATGGAAATTGGAGACTCAAGTTCCAATTCTGGTTGCGTTCGTTATAATCACTTACGCTCAAATACGATAAGGAAAAATATGAACCCGCCTCTTCTCCCCCGCCCTATGGGTTATTCAGTAAGATTTGTATCACTCAGCCATTACTATCTCCATCCCCCCACCCACGAAAAATATTACAATTTAAAAATATTTTCTGTCTTTAAATAATCAAAAAAGGGTTGATAAACCGTAGAAAACAAATCAACCAATAAAAAAAAAAGAAAAAAAAACTACAATCGGTTAAAATATTTTTTACAGTATATGCAGACTGTCGTGCATTCAGGAAGATGTTCATTTTTTTAGGAGAAATGGGGGAGTGATTCTGATTCTTGAAAAAAAAAAACGGCTTCTTCCTCCCGCGAAAGTCTGAGACTACGATGCGCTTCTCCTAGAATTAGTTTTAATTTTGCAAGTTTGTTCTTTAGGTAGTAGTTCCATAACTTTTGCCACTTGTTTAGAATCTATCAGTTTATAATTGTTTTGAAGTGTTTATAGAGAATTTTTAAATTTGAAAGTTTTTAATATTTCATTTTTTAAGGATTACATTACTACCAGGTCAGTTATTCCATTTCAGCAGATGCCGATATGGCTCAGTACCTAACAGAAAACCATTTTTTTTTTATTGTAGATGAAATTGATCTGGTTTAGTAATTAAAGTATTCAGAGATTGTTTGTGATTTTGTTTCTCGGTGATAGAAATACAGATAATGAATTTAAGAAAAGTATGGAACTGTCTGACTCATTATGATGTCTAAAGTTAAGTCTATGGCTACAGCTGCAGTATTAACAATTGATTATTTGTGAGGTAGGCGTTTTTTTGATAGTTATATCATCAAGAACGGCTTTATCAATGGTTTTTGAGCCATCAGTAAATATGTGTTTATACTTTGGGTGCGCCTGTAAAATATAATCAATTTCTTCTAAAATAATAGAAAAATTGGTATTAGTTTTAGAGTGTTTGGCAAGTTTTAGAAAATCTGTGGTTTGTTTTATGGGTTTCCCAGAGTATGTTAAAGGGTTGTGTCTATTCGTGATACATTTATAACGTTTTCTATGTACATCCCGAGAAGTTTAATGGATTTTTTTTATTTATTTTATTTTTTTGGTTGAATATTGTAGTTGGGAAACATTGTTGAAATGCAGGGTTTACTCGGACATGTTTGGTTGAGTTAATTTCTGCTGTCTTATTTTCAGAAGCATTTCATGAGTTTTGACGTACATACTTTCCATCAGAAATGTTCTAAAAGCTCCCCTATATCGAGTCGTTGTTCCTGACAATGAATTCTATCAAAAGCTCCTTCATGTATACTTCCTTGCAGCGTGATAAATGAAACAACAACACTACATTTTGGATCTGATTAGTGTTCGATATATAATTTCAGTAAGGTCTGTCTATCACAGATACAATTGCCGTATTTAATAAGCAATACTATCATTAATACTAACCACTCGTCGTCGTCGGCATCCGTCCGTCTCGAGAGACGATGGAGTAGACCGGTGCGCTACGAGCCTGGGCGGGATGTATGGAGAACTAGGGCTGCCGGACGTCTAGTTCCCCCTCTCGGCCTTGCTACTCCAAGGGAGAGGATAAACCAATACAGTTTGGTACCAGCTGCAGCCGTCCATCCGCCTTAGGGGCTCCACTCCGGGTTTTTACCTATAGCTGGAGGGAGAAGAATAGGATTCACACCTTTCCCAATTAAGTGAATGTAATGGATTTGACTGGAATTTGAACTTGGCTCTCCGATTCCTCAATCCAAGCTGCTATCCATTACTCCACCGTGCCTCCTCAATACTAAATACTAATCACTAATACTAGCATTAATACAAAACACTAATACTAGCAGTAATACTAACCACTGATAATCCTTTTCGCCCTGATTTTCAACGTAGTCATTGGCAATTCATTTGTATAGTAAAATAATTAGCAATATTTTTGTAGTAAAATTATTTGTAATGCAGTTCTGTAGTAAACAACTACAATGATCTATCTACATTATACATATAACTGCTCAATTATCTCAGTAACGATTACTTTAATTCATGACATTCATTTATAAGTCGATCATTCGTCCATTCATTGAATATTGGTGTCACATCAGGTTTTGTAATTCTATGTGTTTAGAGATTCTTGATGAAAATCCAAAAATGAATCTGGAATTTTATCAGTCCTGACCTGGCATCTCGGCATCAGTCACATTCCCACTACCGTAATACAACTTCCTTGTGCTTTTTCTATAAATATGCTCATGATAATTGTTCTGATGAGCTTTCCGTTTTGAGGTATTATGGTAGATGTTGTAAGAATGGTAAATAAGAAATATTCTGCTATGTTTAGGTCAGTAATCGTGGCTAGCTAAGTTTAATGTTAAGACAGAAGAAGACCATCTTTTTCCCTCATTTCTCATTTTGGCCTTGTACCACATTTCTGTACATAATGCGCAATAAATATCGCTTTCTTCTTTAATACCTAGATTGTCAGCTCATTATCATCATTTTACAGTAGAATTGACTAGATGCAACCGTAAGTTCTATGCTAACAGTTTCCTCAGTCGCTTGTGGAACTCTTTTCCAGTTTGATGCTTTCCAGTCAACATTGATCTTCAAAAATGTAAATGCAATGTCAATCGTTATCTCCTGTCTTCATAATTCCTCATTTATTGCTTTCTCACCATATTTTTTGTTTTCATATTCTTTTACTCACAGTAAATCCTTGCGTCATAATGGCTTTATTGCCTTGCCTGAGGTGAAATTATTTTAAAAAAAGCAAAGCTTACCATATCCTTTTTTCTGCTAGTAATACTTATATTGATTCTTGACCAATGACAATCACTATGAATAGCACTCAGAATGATTGTTAAAGCTTGTGTAGTGTGCGCGTCTCGCCACAGATCATGTCAAAATAGACTCAATATCACGCAAGGATGACCTCACGACCGATGAGTGCAGAATCATGTGCCTGGGCCAGGTACATCTTGGTTGTAATCTCGTATGATAGAGATTGATATATAAGCATCTACTCTGTTAGTGAGTATCGAGTTTCTGGCAAACTCGTGAGAAGAATAATCCATATTCGAAAAAATTCTCAAAGGCACACACCTTGATTTGGTTTGGTTTATTTTGTTTTACGGCATATCAAAACCTCAATGGATTATTTAATGCCGACAACATTTTTAGGATAGATTCGTATGAATAGAATATGTATTCTTTGGTTTAGATTGGTTTGGTTTATTTTGTTTTACGGCAGATCAACCTTAAGGGGTTATTTAATGCCGACAACATTTTTTTTATTGCTGGTAATATTTTGTTTTGTCAAAAATCTGTTTCTGGTAATATTTTTCCTTGAAAATTATATTGCTGGTAATAATATTTTCAAAAAAAGTATTGCTGGTAATAGTTAACTATTTGCCCATAGCTGGGACCCTAACAGGTGCTATCACCCTGTGTCAGGGTGGATCTGGGAACACCAGCAATTAAGAGGTGATTCTACGCTCCTCAAAACCTCCTGATCAGAGGCTTTACTGCTGGGTGCAGTTTATCGTCTTACCCAGGAAGCGGATGTAGTTTAACGTCTTACACAGGACGAGCACACACCCTGAATCGCTGATATGAAACTGAATTATCATTATCGTTAACCGGTACAACGACTTCACTACATTTGATTAAACTTTAAGAATTTAGAGTTTAATTTTTAACATATCCTTTCACCGGAAAATGACTAAAGTTAAGTGAGAAAATGAATACATAATTGTAAAGTCAGTGGACAATTGACGCTAAAATAAAAATATAACTATTGGTTTTCTCTGAGTACCACAATTTGCTATGTCCCTATCTCGTATGCAATCAGCAAAGCAAAAGGATGCTTTGACAAATCATTTATCAAATCCTAGCAGCCATATCACAGTTATAAATCAGACACGTGTTATTACAGGTTTCCATAAACAGCTCATAAGAAATAAAAATTGTCAATGAAAATTACTTTTAGCATGATTGAAATCACCTGTACTGCAAACAGAAAATTAATTGCTACACTTAGCATTTGAAAATGTGTAAACAAATTTGTGAATAAATGTTAGCATTAATTCTAATACTACTACTACTGCTACTACTACTACTACTACTACGAATAATAATAATAATAATAATAAGAAGAAGAAATAATAATGAGATATTAATATTCCTTTCATGATGTGTAGGCATCCGTCGCGAAATTTGGAATCAGAAAACAGAGTTCAATTTCCGTAATAGTCGGTTGAGATCGCTTTGCACTGATCCCCTAGCAAAAAGCATTAATTCACTTATTTGATTATTTTCATATGGGTTAAATAGTAGACTAAACGAGAATCCTTAGCCTTGGGTGGCAACCAGTCTAAGAGAATGTAAACTCTGAATTCCAAATCGTGGAGAAAACAGTGGAAGGCCACTTTACAATCTTGCCAATGAAGACATGGCAATTTATAGAGAATTAAGAAAAGGAATCAGTTGAGACCCGTGATCCAGAAGGAACATCACATTTAAAAAAAAATATGTATTATACGACTACAACAACTACTGCTAGTAAAAGCATTCTTTTCCTACTACTACAACTAATAATAAGTAAAAGAAAATGAGTAATAATGAGATGTTATCCTTGACTCCAGTAATGATAAAATAATAAGTAATAAATATTAAGATCTTTATATACATTCTCGTAATAATAAATCATAAAGCTGTCACATTGTGGACATCTATGTCAGACCATGGAGGGAACTGGAAAGAATGTTGTGACACTTTCGTGATACTGGTAGTATGAAATTAGGATTAAATGGATTCATGGGAAAACCCCGCATAGGAATTTTAGAATTTGAAGTGTTAAAAGCATTAAAGACGCTAAAAATGAATTCAAATAAGGATAACGAGAAAAAAGAGAAATGATTTTCTCTCTGTCTGATAACCAGAAATGCCGAATGGAATGTGGAATCCAAAATATGGTTTGAGAAATGTAAAATATAAGCCGAAAGACAAATGGAATTGTCATGATAATGTAAACAATCTGAACTATGTGAAATGTTACATGTAATTGTCGGCCGAAAAACGAATAGATTTGTTATAAATCGTAAAGCCAATAATGTAAACAAACTGAAATATGGTTTTGTAAACGTGCAAAGTGGAAAAAAATTATATCGGTCATATTGAGAAGTCGACAACAAAGAAATTTTTTTGACGTCAAAGACACAGAAATGAATTGATGAACAAAGTTGTTGTCGAGGAAATCATTGTCTTAACCGCTTTGTTTGAAGGTCCGTGTCGGTCCTCCAAAGTTGGAGTGATAAGTAATGAATTGTTATGAATATTAATTTTATTTAGTCGTCTAAATACATATAAACGGGCGCTTAGGCGACGTAAAGAGTATAAGGCAGGAGAAACCGGCAAAATGCAGGAGAACCTGCAGAAGGAGGAAGAAGCTACGTGACCAGCTGCTGGAAGAATTCCCGATTTTGTATTGTCGTTTTAAACCCGCTCCAAGTTTTATAAGAAAAAGTCAAAGTGTCATAATAGAGAGTTTAACAGGAAGGATTAATTCTGTTGTATCAAAAATGATATAAACCAAATGGAAATTAATCTAGCTACTTTTATTGTTATTTTGTTATTTTTATTTTTGCCAGCAGCAGCATTCTTTGATTTTTTTGTGGAACGGTTTCGCCGCGGCTCGACCCAGCGCTCAAGTACGGACGAAATTCGTGCTTCACTGCTCTGTGATCAAGGAACACTACGTGGAACAGAAGTAGATGAAGAAAGGAAGCGAAAAGCAAATAACCATCAGTTGACCGGCGACAGTACTGACCAACGTGGGAAGGACCCAGGATCGAACCCGGTCGGCCGTGTTATAAAGTGAGAAATTTGAGAAATAGTAGGATCTTGTCTGGGATCTGAGAAAGATATGGAATATGAAAGCCAAAATCATAACCATAATATTATTAATAAATCATAAACCTGCTACATTGTGGACATCTGTGCCAGACTTTGAAACAAACTCGAAGGAAATTGAGAAATTTGAGAAATACTAGGATCTTGTTTGGGATCTGAGAAATATATAGAATATGAAAGCCAAAATCATGCCCATAACATAAATAGCAATAAAAAGAAAACACTGACATCTCGAATAGATGAGTTACATATCCTGGAAATGCAAAGTACGTTTGTGAATACTGAAGTGCTGGTGGGTGCTGGAGATTGGGAGAGACTTGATTTCACTACAACCTTAGCTATGACTACCAAACATGGGCTAAGTTGCAATTACATTATTATTATTATTATTATTATTATTATTATTATTATTATTATTATTATTATTATTAGTAGTAGTAGTAGTAGTAGTAGTAGTAGTATTCAGGAGGCACGGTGGAGTAATGGATAGCGGCTTGGATCGAGGAATCGGAGAGCCGAGTTCGAATTCCAGTCGAATCCATTACATTCACTTATGTGCTAATACGCTTGAGAAAGCTGTGAATCCTTTTCTTCTCCAGCTTTGGGTAAATAGCAGGACAGACTGGGTTCTATAGCCTTGGATGGCAACTGGTCTAGGAGAAGGACAGCTCTGAATTCAAACCTGGAGTGGAGCCCCTTAGGCGGATGGACGGCACTTTGTGCTACCTTCCGGCAACTCCTGCAGCCGCGCTGGTACCAAACTGCATTGATTTATCCTTTCCTTTGGACTCTGCTAGCAAGGCTGAGAGGGGGATACTAGACGTCCGGGCAGCCCTAGTTCTCCATATATCCCGCCCAGGCTCGTAACGCACCGCGCTACTCCATCGTCTCTCGAGACGGACGGATGCCGACGATGACGGAGTAGTAGTATTAATAATATATTATTGATTCCTTACTTTATATTAATTCTACTATGGGAATATTTAACCCACATGACGTGTTTTTCTCGTGAGCCAAGTTGTATGTATGTGACCTTTGTGGATTCAGGCAATCTGCAATGTTGACAGAGGAAAAATATTGAAAAGGAAAATGCGGATTAAAATCTTCGCTGTACGATCAATGCTGACATTTGCGGCAAACACTCACTTGTATCATTATTCACGTGCCAATGATAAACACGTTGCTATGTTCGGCAATGTTTAGCAGCGGAAAAAAGAACATGTCGATGGAGAACGACAATGAAAATCTTTGTAGACGCCAGCAATTACAGATGTCGCTAAGCCTTCAAAATTGTTCGTCTTGCATTTGGAACTTGTCCTGTCAACAAAAGAAACATTTTCATCACAAAGTTATTTCTTTCTGTGTAACCAGTAAAATATTTTTAAATGGAATCTAAAACCACAAACCAAATATTTATGTACCATTTTATAGGTTCCAAATTCTGTCTGATTTTTCTCGAAAACGCAAAAGAAAATATTTTTCAGACAATATTATCAAAATCATTAAATATTACAGTATGTTTCTAGCAACGACATCGGTTAAGGTTTATTGGTTTACTCATACTTTGTTAATTAATTTGTTAATTGCAAATTGAACATAATTATAATGAGATTCTATCGATGCTGAACGATTTTTAACCATTTATATCCAGCCAAGATTTTTGAATATATATTATAGAAATCGATATGATCAAGAAAGGCGATAACTGAAATCTTAGAATCGCTTTAGATCAAGAATAATTGGTCATTATTCGTGTCATTTTGAAAATCTATTTCCGAAACAATATTCGGTCAGGAGAATTACATATATCGGGAATCGTGTATCCATTGGCCAGACAATAAATAAATAAATAGCAATTTACAGGAGACTATTCCAGAATCTTATATTTGGTCCTGTAGATTAATGATTTGAATTTCTCTGAGCAGGTGTCATCAAGATCACACTCCCACTAAGACGGGGATCGGGTGGGATAGCTTTGGGACTCTTCCATTTCCATATAGGGATGGCCAAAGACGCATTCCAAAATCTAAGTAGGGTATTAAGAAACAGGAAAACTTCGTTAAAAACAAAGAAAAAATATTGACCTGTTATCTATCTGCCCTTTGATATGGCAGCGAATGCCGGAGAATCTTATCAAAAATCAAGAAGAGATTTCAAGCAACAGATATGCTGTTCAGTATCTGTCTATATTTCTGAGATTAGGTATTATGTACATTATTTACATTATTCGGACTATTGTCCTCATCATTGTCGTCATATTTATTACAACGTTTCGGCCGTTGTACGCTCCGGCCTTCTTCAGGTGGTTGGAATGTCGAACTGAACCCTTTATTTCGCTCACTGGGGGTAGACTGTTCTAGCTCCACGGGCCATGTTTTTAATGGATATCAGTTATCAGTTATCTCCTGTTAATTTTCCTCTGAAAGTTCTCCACTGCCTTAACCGGGTATTGAACTCACACTGTCACTAGATCTAATTTATACCTTTATCCATTGTGTCATGTGTCCTCAAGAACACATGGCACAGTGGATAAAGGCGTTAGAACAGTCTACTCCAGTGAGCGAAATAAAGGGTTCTGTTCGATATTCCAACCACCTGAAGAAGACCGGAGCGTACAACGGCCGAAACGTTGTAATAAATATGGCGACAAAGATGAGAACATAAATGTGGTTCTACAGAAAGATGCTGAGGATATCATGATCCGAACTTGTGAACAAAGATGAGGTTTTAGAGAAAATAGAAACAAAAAAGAATATTAATATCAGGAAAAAGCAGTTGAAATTTCTAGGGCACGTAATGAAGAAAAAAATTGATACTCACAGGAGAAATTGAGAGAAAGAGGTACAGATGAAAACAGCACGTAACATGCTTATTAAGAGTGATAACACGGGCGGCTCGACTCGATCCTGGATTGTTCCCAAGCTGGTTAGTACTGCCACCGGTCAGCTGATCGTTATCTGCTTTTCGCTTTCTTCCTTCTTCTGCTTCCGCCCCACGTTGTGTTCCTTGATTTCGTCTGTATTTGAGCGCTGGATCGGGCAGCAGTGGAACTGTGTTGCAAAAGGACAAAGAACGCTTCCGCTGGCGATAATAAAAAAAAATAGCATAGCAATATACCGAAAAAAGTAATTGGGTTAATTTTCAATTGGTTTATATAGTCGTTCATACAAAAAAATTAACCCTTTCCGTTAAACTCTTCCTCGTGACACTTTGTCTTTTCTTTCTAAAACCTGGAGCGGATAAAAAAAAAAAAAAAAAAAAAAATACAATACAATAAGGTAGGTCGGGCAGTAATTATCTCGGCAGCAGGTCACGTGGGGTTCTTCAGCTCCTTTGTCCGCTGCTGTCTCGTCTCGTCTGCGTCTCTTGCTGTTTCTCGCTACAACAGCTGGATCGTTTAAGCGCTCTGTTTATATGTATTTCACCCGACTACCAACGCACCTCAGGACTCCTCACTATTCATATCAATTAATTATTTTATCTCTCCAATTTTGGGGAACCGATACCGACTTTCAAACAAAGCGGTCATTTATTCAAAACAATACATTCTTCAACAACAAATTTTGCTTATCATTCCTATGTTCTGACGACATTCGGCCCGCAGTCGGCCACTTATCCAAACAATAATTTTTCAACAACTTGTGTTTATAAAATTTTCCTATGTCTTTGTTGTTAGTTTCCTTTTGTTGTCGATTTACCAATAAGACCCAAATAATTTTCTGCTCATTTGACAAACCGACACTCCAGATACATTATTGGCTTTACGATTTATAACAATTCTCTCGGTCGAAAATTACGTTTTACTTTTCACATTCCCCAGATGATTTTTAGATTGTTTACATTATCGGCTTTGCGAATCATAACAATTCTATTTGCCTTAACGTTTATCAGGGGGGAAAAAATCTCTTTTTTTCCTGGCTCCATATTTCAAGTCATGATTTTACCTTAACGTTTTTAACCCTTCCAATCTCCGGGTTTTTCACATGATTCCTTAATTCTAATTTCAAACTACCAATGTCACAATAGTGTCACACAAAGAACCGGAAGATATCGAGGGTCATGATCACCCACGTCCTGTAGGGACACGGCGCATAATAGAAAGAATATAAAAGATATATACACATAATGTCGATATTGTAACATGAAATCACGTGATGTTATACAGGTAAATGCAGGTCCTTATATGGTGACTGTATGAACGCTTTCTATGCAAGACCGACATGCAGATAAATCAAAAAATCATTTTGAAGACACACACACAAAAAAATAATATCTCCTTGAAATGAAAGACAGTGAGGTAACAATAGAACTGAAAATTTCTATCACGACTCTTGCATTCTGCACTGCTCTACTCGACAAATGTGTTTTTTATTGACCAGAAAAATCATATTCAATATGCCAATTCTTTTGCAGCAAATTTTATTTTATGAAATCTCTTTTTTATCAACTCTGAATAATTTGACAAGTGCTTGCATTTAAAATAAGAACTTTCGTCTGCAAAAAGGCAACTATATTCGATGTTCATCTAAGTATACATTTTGTGATTTTATCAATGATGATCATAAAATTTTCGAAACATCTACTAAATGTTGGTGCCCAAGGCACCATGGGTGTCATTTTTGACCCGAAGAGTAATTTTCTGAAACACGAAATTATGGAACTTTAATAAAATTTACCCTGACGACCTTAATGATGATGAAGATAATGATGATGATGACGATAACATTCCAATTGTTTATAATGATCTAAACTCACCTTTGAATTATTCTTACCATTGATATTTAAATGTTCACTTAAGAAATTAGAAGAAAAAGAAACAATTATTTCTCGGATAAAAAAACAACTGTTTTTTTCAATGCAAAGCGAATAAGGTTAATTTAGTACAATTGTGCCTGATGATCAAAAATCGATCTTCGGTTACGAATTCAGTCTTTTTTTTATTATTGATTTGTAGCATCATAACTGGTTTCCATGGCGGACAGAAACGGAAAAACGAAAGCATCTGAAATTGTACATATGTGCACACATATGTACACACATATTATTTACGAGAGAAAAAAATTATATATATATATATATATATATATATATATATATAAAGAAATATAGTCTTAAGGTGTGCTATATTTATGGAATAAAGTGCTCAATATCAGAGATAGAGCGTGTGTAAATATAAAAGTGAACAAAGAAGTCAACACTTAGAGGCGACAGTCTGTTTCATGCTAGATGCAATCGTCAGGCCATATATATATATATATATATATATATATATATATATATATATATATATATATATATATATATATAACTTTAAAAATCAGGAGATCAGTTAAATCCGCTAGCTTGGTTTCAACTTTACTTTATCCTTAGGCGATTTTTATCAAATGACAACCTAACGCTTTTTTATTAAAAATAAAAAAAAAGCATTAGGTGGTCATTTGATAAAAAAATCGCCTGTGGATACCATAAGGTTGAAACCAAGGATTCAACTGACCTCCTGATTTTTAAAATTAAAAGCTCTACATATTATTTTTACTTTTGTTTTTTCACACGTGTATTGAGCACTTTTTAATACTACCGTTTTCTGGTCTGATTCAACTATGAACATTCTCGTTCGAAAACCAATTTGTTCGACATGTGAGACGTTCGAAAATCTAGGTTGCACTGTATATATATATATATATATATATATATATATATATATATATATGATTAAGAGCAAATATTTTGTCACACATACACAAACACACACATATATATATATATATTGTGTAATTGGTTAGTAATCCCTCTCACTTACTGAGTACTACACACTTACAGGCTTGTGACAGACTAACTTAGTAAATATTTTGGGTAAGAGCAAATCTCCTGGTCTAAGATAGATGTCCTACAAATTTTCCCAAGTGCTGTAAGCGTAATAAATATGACAATTTCTATTTTATACAGGGTGCGGTAGAAATACCGCTTATATATACCTCCCACATAATGTTATGACATTATTAGCAATGGTGTCACTATGCAGGGGGTGGCCAAACCTGGACACACGAGCCACATGCGGCGGCTTTGACCTTTAATATGCGGTTCATGAAAATTTGAATGTTGGCCAAGCTTTTCTTTTTATTACAGTTAATATAAAAGGTAAATAAGAAAAAATTCAAGCTTTATAATATTTTCCTTGGTATGAACTGAAACCAGATTGGATTAAAACGTTAGTTTAATGTTCATGGTTAGTAAATATATTTAAGAATTTAAATCTTAATTTTAAAGCTATTTCTGAGTGATACAGAGGGAAGGAAGGGTGAGGGTAGAGGGGGGGGTGAAAGAAATTTCCGGTTAGCAAGGCTTACAGAGGAATGCCGGATGACTGATGAAGTCATGAGGAAGGGGGACCGTACTCACGTCATGTACGTATATAATTTGATGTTATTGAAATGAAAATTCGCATATTTTTCTTACAAATTCTCGTAGTTCATTACCATATTAAATATGCTCAGTACAGTTAAAACAATCATCAGAGAAAATTTTGAAAACATTTGGTATATATGAGTCCTTTGTGATTACTAAAACCAATATAAATTAACAGTTTATACAAATGCATACATGAATAACTATTATTGCATACATGCATTTCTTAATATTTATATACAAATTTTGTAAAAAAAAAACAAAAAACGAAAGGAAAAATGGCGTGGTTTGGACACATTACAAAGAGCGACGGCCTGTGGAAGCCCATCAGGCAAGGCACCGTTGAAAGTGGACGTAGGAGAGGACATCAACGCAAAAAAATGGATGGACAATGTCAAGCAATGGACAGGCATGACTGTACCAGAATTGATGATGGCTGCCATTGGTAGACCGTTGTGGAAAAGAGTTAGTGTGGCTTCTGTATTAGGATCCCCCCCCACTACGATTACAAAAGTCAAGGGGATGATGATGATGATGATGATTTGTAACAAATTGCGTATGTAACAAAAATGTATGTGTGAATTTTCTTCATGTCTTGCGGCTCTTAAACACCTGAAGAAAGTTTGGCCACCCCTTCACTATATGGAGCTCTATACCATATACCACTCACGTAATGGTAAGACACCATTGCCGCTCATGTCCTATACCTCATGAGGAAGGTATATGTGGTGGTGGTGGGGGGGTATTTCTATCGCATCCTGTAATAATAATGAGTATATTGTGTTTTACGCTAATGACTATTTTAATGATTATTAACAGTTTTGTATACGAATTGATTTAGGATTGGATGGAATTATTTTTGACACATTTTTGTCTTAAGGACAACCTTGAAATAAGGGTGAAAGCTGATTAGTAAGATTTAACAACGTGACCTTGATTTGACACAGTCAGTGAAAAGGTTAAGCTTAAATCGGGCTCATTTCTGTTATGATATACGCGAACGATTTTTTTTTATTTACCTCCTGATATATTAAAGATATTTTATTTGTGCAAAAAAAACTTTAGAGGTTGAATGAGGACAAAGGTTCATTGGCCGACTTCTTGTTTATCAGCTGAGGGAAACTCAGGGATTTTGTTTTTGTTTTCTTTTTTTGATTTTTTGTTGCTTCAGGCAAAAATAAAATATCGAAAAAGCAACACGTGTAATTTCTGCTTTCAAAATTATAATGAGGAATCAAATTACAAAACTTTTACAATAAATAACGATATCACCTTTACATATTACTATGTGCCGTGCTCCTTCCTTCGGGAAATTGGCGATAATGGCTTTCCACATTGCCTATATTTTGTAACGTTTAATAAATCTTGTCATGTTCTTATCCATCCCCTAAACCTTGTTCCGCCATTTCTTTAATTTTACTTAAGATCCCTAGGCAGAGTTTATGCTTTGCTTTCCTCCGTCCTTCTTGCCTTCGAACTCTCCTGTGAGTATCAAATTCTTCAAACCTTCTTTCCTCATCATGTACTTTAGAAATGTCAACTATCTATTCCTAATGTTAACTATAAAAGTCCCTTTTGTTTACATTTTCTTTAAAACTCCGTTTCTCACATATTCAGTCCATGGTATTCTTAGCATCTTACACTGTTGCTTCAAGTCGCTTCTTCATCTATGAGGAGATTGTCCAGCATTCACTAACATATAGGAGGACTGATATTACATAACAGCTCAATACACTTTTCTTTGTTTCTAACGATCTTCTCCTGTTTCTTAATAGCTTGCTTAGCTTTTGGAAGGTATCTTTCGCTATACCAATGAACCTTTGGACTCCAGTGTCACATTTTCTGTCCGCTGTTAAAACATTTCCCAGATTGTTGTAATTGTTTGGTTTTGGCATCTCCAATTTGTAATTGGGCTGCCGGTTTTGCTAACAAGCATATATTCTCTCTTCTTACAATTGATGTTTAGTCCTTCAATGATTTAATCCGTCAGTGATGCTTGTACACGCCGCTAGTGTAAACGGGATATGGGCGGAGAAAGGGGAATCTTGTAGACAAGTTCAAATTTCTGGCTTGTGAAGAGCCTACGTCCTGAAGGGATATGTCATTTTTAAAATGCTTGTGTTAATTCTTGACCAGTGACAATCGCTTCCATTTTGATTCTCACTGTTATTCTATAGAAAAATCATTTTCATTGTTCACCCTTGTGCAAATTAATTGAAACAAAACGAATGATTCCGTTATTATTTACCTTTTAGAGGGAGGGGGTATTTTTTCCAATGAAACATGTCCCCATGCACATGTTAGTTAGTACTTCGTATGTCCATTCCACGAAGTTGTTCATTACAGATTGACCACAGTTCCCGGGCCAGTCGATAGTACTTTGATTTGCTCACTAGTAAAGCTTACCAGTGTATTCGTGCAGCATTACAATTTTCGTACTCTTCCTTGGAGTAACGTCCATCACAGACAATGGAGTAGGACAACTAATCGACAGTCGAGACAATAGTGGGCGTGATAAAAATCTGATGCAGTCACGGATGACGGAATATTTTTCAAGGCCAAACAAATTTTATAATACACTCTCAAATAGATTTATATTACTGCACGCCCCTGAAAATGACTTAATCTGAGGAAAAAATAGAATTCGATTACACCCTGTCACTCAAGTGGGTCTAAAACTGCCTGTATGGTGAAAGAAAGGAAACTAAAACGGTTGTTTTCATTAAGTAGTTAATGCATTTTGTAACGTGTTATACATAAACAATATACAGGAAGTCCCCCAAAATGTACACACTTTTTTACTTCCTATAATTTCTTTAATTTCATTTAATATTTCATTTAAACCATTAATCTTCTTTGTAAGTCTTAAATATTGATATTTCTTAATTTTAACCATTGTTTGCAAGTCAATAAAAAACTACATTAATAGTCATTTAAAGAGTAGGTATATTTTGGGAGGCGGGGGGGGGCATCTTGTATATCCGAAGATACAAAATCTATGTAAAAAAAATGAATTGTTTTACATTTCTACTGAAATTAACTCTAAGCCTTAACCTTTTGGCTAAGCCTTAAGCCTAACCCGTAAATCTAACAATTAAGCCTCAAGCCTTAACCTTAAGTCTTAACCCTTAAGCATATCCCTTAAGCTTAACCAGTAAGGTTAACCATTAAGCTTTAAATCTAACCTTTAAAATTAACCTTAATCTCAACTGAAAGTGAATCAACTTGTTTGAGATTAAATGAGTTCGTCCATTTCAGAGTTTATAATTAAGAGCCGCGAATCATTTCATTCTCCTGGCCCAATAAACAATTACGAATCTTTAATGTTGAAGTTTTACTGAATCAAAATAAAACGAAAATAAAGAAAAAGAAAAACTAAATAAAAGAAAAAGAAAAGAAAAAACAGAATTGGTGATCTTTCTCCGTACATACCATGTCCTTTCGAGATGTAGGTGTTCATGGCTCAACACTAACTGTTTTACGTAAATATCTGTAAACTACGCATTGCCATGACTTTTTCACAGAAACGTAGAAAAGTGTCATCGCCATGGTTTTGAACCTTGATAGACAAGATAGACACAAACATAAATACGAAATTATGCGAATATTACACGCAAGAACATATTAGTCCAAACAGCCATATATATAATAATAATAATAATAATAATAATAATGTTTGTGTGTTATGTTTCCTGCTTTGTTCTCGTAGAGCCGGGTCTAAACTATGGTCCTTAGGCCATATAGGAGGAATATTATTTAACTTATAGCACTTTTCTTAGTATAAGTGATGTTCCTAGTAGGGCGATTTTCTGGGCAACTTGATTGTTGATAGATACCCAAGACATTGTTGTTAAAATTGTCCATTCCTTTTCTCGCAACTCCCAGAGCTCCGATTACTATTGGTACAGTCTCAGTCTTCATTCCCCACATCCTGTTAATATCGATCTCCAGGCCCTTGTGTTTTGGCAATTTCTCGATAATTTTTATGGAGGTGTTTCTCTCAAATGGTACTGCTATGTCAATAAACATACACTTCCTGAATTTCTTTTATGATAATATCAGGTCTGTTGGCTTATTATTATTATTATTATTATTATTATTATTATTATTATTATTATTATTATTTCCTTTGATTTCTGGCGTTTACACATTTCTTTCCGGGTCCCGCCCAGAGACCTAAGGTTAGAAATGGCATCATGACACTTTCCACTGACAAAAAAAAAAAATATTACATAGATAAAGCCCTTCGTAAAGTGTGGGTTGTACTTGTGAGAACAATTTTTTGTATTTCTTTGAGGCATGGACTTCCAGGAATCCCTTCAATTAGTCTACTGAAATCTTTTCCAACCAATCCGAGGGCTCCAACTACAACAGGGATTGTTGCTGTTCCCATGTGCCACATTTTTGAGATTTCGATTTCAACGTCCTTGTATTTTGACAGCTTTTTGAATTTATTATTATTATTATTATTATTATTATTATTATTATTATTATTATTCATCTGAAAAATTCCATTCAAAATAATAAAATCAACAATCTGAACAAATCTGGAAATATAAAATGAAATGGAATTTAAAATTCGCATTTTCGTTACGTTTTTCACTGTTTTGAATTCCGTGTTGTTCTTCACCTAGGCTGGTTGCCAACCAAGATGAGGGCGTCCACTGTGTCCTGATATTTAATTAAAAGATAGCGGGAGAAAAGATCGATTTATGTCTTGCCAAAAAAGCTATTAACTCAGTTGGAAATTAAGCTCGGCTTGCTAGTTCCTTTTACTCACGTTGTACATTCAACATTTATGGCCAACAGAATATATGAGAAAAAAGCACATTATAATTTATTTGATATTTATAAGATTTGTAAATTCATTTTTAGATAAAGCATTCACAAGAATTCATGAATGAATGTCCATAAATCATGACTTCACTTGATCCCACCCAATTATCAATATGCGTCAAAGTGAAGTCGTTGATACAAATCCAAATCAATTTAATGTGTCTCTTTCTTCGACGATGACTAATTCAGTCTAGAAGTGAACTTTATCAGGAAGTGTAAACCGTATGTCATCGCTAAAATATGCACCGGGAAGAAACACACATTCTGACATTAATTAATACTGACAGCCATAAATAATAAATATACATCCGTTGTATAATAAATATACACCCGTACTCGATAACTTAAATGCCAATGAATAAAAGAATGAAATAAGTTCATATTTTAATATATTTCCCGGGACAAAAGAAAATTGGCATTGAGAATTTCTTGATGATTTGCTTCATAATAAGAAAAAGTGAGCGTCAATTAAAATTAGCTGAATTTTTTCTCCCGCTTCGTGTAATTAGATCCTTATATCTGCGTTTTGTTTTTGTTATAGAAGTCTTTGAACCTTTCGCAGAAATATTCCTCACAGAAATTGAGTCACAAGCTTATCGCTTTTCTATTGTTATTTCCATGGCAAATGTTTAGATAACTGTTATTCTTTACACGCCATCCTACATCCACGGTGTCGAATCACCCTCATTTCCTCTCTATTCTAAATTTAAAAGGAAAGCTTTACTCCCCCCCCCACCAAAGAACTGACACTTTTGGGAATAAACCCCCGCGTGTGTATTTCTTTGAATGCTTCAATCTTAATTTCTTAATGAGTCAATCCCTATATTTTCTTATTAATATCTTCACCCCCTGTCATTTCCATTTTCATTTAAATTACATACCTCACTCACCATAATCATTTCAACAATAACATTCTTCCTTGAATGGCTCTCAAGGCTTGCATTAAGTGAATTATATTATAAACAGAAACATAATCATTTTATCAATAACTCTTTTCCTTGAGTGATTCTTCAGGCATTGATTTAAGTGAATTTTACTATAAAAATAAGCATAATCTTTTAACAATAACACTCTTCCTTGAATGGCTCTTGAGGCTTCCATTAGATGAATTTTACTGCAAAAAACAACAAAAAACAAAAAAAGACTTAGCATAAGAACAGGAGACTTTTGCAATTATATTGGATTTCCTATTGATTCTTCGATTTAGACGGTAACTACTGATGAATATTTCATTTTGCTTTTTCGAGAAACTTTTTCCTAAATTACAAGAAGTAGGCCTCACAGCACAGCATTTATTATTGTCTTATGTACGCATCATATTCTCTTGTATAAGCAATTGCGTTGTATGCATTATATTGCCTTCTTTCATCTTCTGTCGCTTCTTGTCGTGATTGCTTGGTCCAATGACCCTGAGAGCGATGCCATCGGGAGTTCTAAACTTCTGGTAGGGCCACCTTTGGCGGCAAGGTCGAAAACGAAGACTCAGAATAAGTGTGACCAACCTCAAAAGACACAAACGATGGAGCAAGCAGATGATGATTACAACAGAAAACTCAACTAATGAACATGCCACTCGAAATTATAACTGAGTTAGCGACAGCCTGTTGGAGATGTCTCATTCAGTATTTGCCACAGAAGAAGGTGATAAAATCAAGTGTGTGAGTCACTTTATGGCAAATTGAGATCCACCTTAAATAAATTCACGCTATCGGGCACTGTCTTCTACTATGATTTTCTATCACCTCCAACCAACACTTGCAACTCTTTCACCAGCAAAAGTTTCATTTAATATTGACCATCAAATAGCATTACTATGTGACCGACACCAAAGTCCTGGAAAGAGTCAAAGGTCAAAGCATCGAATTGCATGGCACAGTGGATAAAGGCAATACCCGGTTAAGGCAGTGGAGAACTTTCAGAGGGAAATTAACAGGAGATAACTGATAACTGACATCCATTAAACATGACACGTGGAACAAGAACAGTCTACCCCAGTGGGCGAAATAAAGGGTTCAGTTCGACATTCCAACCACCTGAAGAAGGCCGGAGCGTACAACGGCCGAAACGTTGTAATAAATATGGCGACAATGATGAGGACAATAGTCCGAATAATGTAAATAGTGTACATAATACTTCATCTCAAAAATATAGACATATAAATTATCTTTAATTATTGAAAAAAAAAAAAATAAACGTAGCCACATTTTTGGAATTAATAAAACCCGGCCAATTCGAATAATCGATGTATAATGAAGTAATCAATATAACTCGATAATTAATAAATGTTAATCAGCTTGGCGATCAATCAACATTGAACAGTGAATTAAAAACGTTTTCTATAGGAAATAAAGGTGTAAATTTAAGCAAAATAATTGTCCAATTTCTCTATTTTTCTGTTAGCCATCTCTGCCTCCCCTCCCCCTCTCGCTGCCCCTCTCCCCGCTCTCTCTATTTCAGGCCGTCCATTGCTGCTGAGAGGAGTTTTATCCTCATTAGATGCCAGATAATCGTGGCCTTGGTATTAAGAATTATCAAGTCATGATTATCTATATAACACAAAAATTTTGATTTTGTCTGTATGTAACCTGGGACTAACCGAAATAGCATTGTTGCTCGAGGTTTTGAATTAAATTATTCCTAAAATGCGCTTCACTTGAAATGTAAATAAAGACTTTAAAAGAGGATAGCTATCACGTCGTAATTTTATGTTACTATCCATTATTTACATGTAAGTAAAAAAAAAAAAAAACCTCTGGGTACAAAATAGTCTTTCTTTTACGCAAAAGGTAGTGTAATCCCCGTGGAAGTGAATTCACTTCCTTTTTTCACCATAATTCTCTATCTAAAGGTGATCCATCGGTGCCGGGGGTTGTCTTTATATTCCAAATTATATCATCAAGAGTTAAATAGAACGCCATTTTGGTCTCTTTTTAAATACTTTCATGTAATACTTTTCTCTCGTTTATTTTGACTTGACAGCATTTTTCGGAGAGAGCTGGAAAGAGAAATAAATGCCTACGGAGACACGTAGAGAAGCAAGTACATAGAGACTGAGAGATAAATGGATGTGTGTGAAAGAAAGAAAGAAAGTGATAAAAGTAGAAGAAGAAGAAGAAGAGCGCCAAGGTTTTTTCATTTAAATGGGGAGAGGTGGGGTAATTTTTATAAGGTAATCAGGCAGTGATATCGTATGATCCAGTCCACCCTTGCACCCGTAACATTCACCACATTTCGAACTCATCAAACATTATTACATTAGTATAACCTTCTGAATTGATTAATAAGGGTGGCAAGGTGCCATTGTTGTGGCACGTGAGCAGAGGCGTTAAGGTTACACAGGAATCACGTTTTTACTTCAATTAGATCTTCTTAATCACATTGATGTTTGCGATTAATAGCTGTTATATATATATATATATATATATATATATATATATAAAGACCAAAGGAAAAATTATCTTAGTCGACGTGCTTCCTACTCTGTAGGGCTTTATCAAGGTAAATGGAGGATTTTTGTTACAAGTATTTATATACACGAGCAAAGATGTTATTGTTTTTGTTTTGTTTTTTAATTTTTGGTATAGGAATGCTCATGAATATTTATCAGGTTAGCGGAAATGTCAAGCAAGCTCATGGACGTGAAGTGAAGCAGTTTGAATTGGGAGTGATTTGTGTGTTATATGTTTTGAATAACGTTTTTTTTTTTTTTTTTTTAGATATACTCTATCTGAAACGTTGCATGGTGACTGACAGTTTCACGCCTTAATGAAATATTCAGACTAAGTGTGAAGATCGAATTGAAGATCACAGAGAAGATCGCATTGAGACAATCACCATGGAGTGTTGATTCCTAGGTCTACACTGTTTATAAACGCCCTGTTTTCAATATTGAGCATTCTTTTCCTATAAACAGCAATATATATATATATATATATATATATATATATATATATATGAAAATTTCTCAGAGTTAACTTGTAGAAAAGACAATATTTATAAATATAAATGACAATAGGAAAACTGTAATAGTTGCCGACGAGTTTTGTCCGATGTGAACTTTCTCAAGGCAAAAAACCCCAAAAAACAAAACAAAAAAAAAACGAAATGAATTTATTAAACAAAGTATCTAATAATAACAAAAACAAAATGTCCTTAGCAACTGGAAGAATTTAGAGAACGCTATTTTCATGCTGTTAACTGAAAATTACGTCAATTACTATCAGGTGTGGAGATATTGTTTGACTGATTCAACCATTTTCTTGTGATTTCACGATATTGTTGTGTACGTTTGTTTGGGAGAGTCGTAATTCTGTTAACAGTATGAAAACATTATTATGTTAACAATAATTCAGTTGGATTCAGCTATTTCAACAGTAAATGGGGGGGGGGGCTAGATGCTAATAGTAGCACATTTAAACTACATAGTCCGGGCAGCAGGGAAAAAGCTCGTCAGAGTAAAATGCCATGAAAATATTTGTAGAAAAGACAGAGAGAAGCCAAGTCACGTCGGTGAGAAAGTGACTGAAGTCGAGATGCCAAGTCAGGATCGATTATATTACAGATTCTTCTTTGGTTTTTGTCAAGAATCTCAGAATTTACAGCAGGCGCACCAGACCAGATATGGTCGACTGGTAGATTTGTAAATGTGCAAAATGGATTATGACGAGAAAATATTTCTGGCCCAGTCACCCAACTTTCCTTGCAGTAGATGCAACTATTCAATCAATATTGACGCTCTATTTCGTGTCAGTGGAAAAAACGTAACGTGTTCCCGATGGCAGGTGAAAAAGGTTTTCTGTGATGGATAAATAAAAGCAGATTTCTTTTGGAGGCGTTAACATTTACAAACCATCTCTTACCCCTTTGATTGAAGGTCTTTTCATGAGAAGTTGCCATGCTTACTTTGTCAGATATGATGGATTTGCTTTTGAGCTAGGGGTGAATGGTAGTGCGTAAATATCTAGTTGGTAACGGATGACATCGGGGAGATCAGAAAACAGCGTATGAGCCAGGATAGAGCCTTGAGGAACACCTGCGTTCCTATAAACGTTACTGGAAGCGAGCCTGTTCAATACGACCTTCATTTCCCGATTTGATAGGAACGATTAGATTAGATCGAACATTCGTTCTGTGACACCATAGCCCTGGGGCTTGCGTAGAAGGCCAGCATCCCAAAACCTGTCGAACGCCTTCGAGATATCTAGAGCCACTGCTCGAGCTTCGCCTTTCTTATAAAGAACTTTATATACAAATTCAGTGAGGGCTGTTAACACATCAGCAGTAGACCTGACTAAACGGAAGCCATATTGTTTTTCCAGAAGGAGGTTGTGAGAAGTAAGATGTTTAACCACTTCATCATTGATTAAAGCTATACTTTGACGAAAATTCAGTAAGAGACTAATAGGGCGATGAGGGGTCAGAGGGTTCACCAGAGATTTAAAAACAAGAACTATAGAGGACTTCTAGCAAGCTGTTGAGTAGGAAGCAAAGATGCAATTGTTGTAGAGTTTGGAAAGAACTGGAGCCAGCTCACAAGCATATTGAAGAACTGGAGCCAGCTCACAAGCATATTTCTTTAGGACGACGGCAGGGTGAACCTGACTGTAAAAAACAAATTAATTACTTATTTAAAAAAGCATTTTGAAAGAGTTTTAACTTATTTTCCTGAAAGTGCGATAATGAATAAATCTGTAAACTGGGATAGTCTTATAACAGAAATTTTCTCTGTATAATGTTCAGCCACTATGATCAATAGAATGGATAAACAAGGTAGGAGATTGTGTGGAAAAATGAACATTGGTCGTACAGAATACATATTTTTCACCATTGGGGGGGCTGTTTTATTGGTTGATATATACATATATATAGATACATATTCATATACACATACATAGACACACGCACGTGCACACATATAATAATTCTTCGCAAAGCTAGACTACTTTTTGCAAAGTTGTTCTTTTTTTCTTTGTGTCTATATTTTCATATATGATAAAATACATCAATGCAGTCAAGAGTCATTGTCAAGTCAACGATTGATGATGGCTGCATGGTACGTATTAGATCAGGGCTATATATGACCTTAAAATTAGAGTTATCCTTCACGTACACTGGTTGCCAATCCCGGCTTGGGAGCCCAGTTTGCACTGCCATTTAACCAATAGCTGGAGAGAGAAGCGATAGATTTAAATCTCGCAAACATCTTGTCATCGATAGATGTTTCAACACATAATAAAAATCACCTACCTCCTTGTTAAAAATGTTTTTAAGCGATATTTTAAACTACAAGTAATATATTTGTTTTAATTCAGATTAAACTTTAAATCAGTAAATTTTATACAAATAAAGTTTCAGAAAGTATATCTCATATTTGAATGTTTTTTTTTTATAAAAGAGAATTATGTTGTGTTTCAGATTTGTCCATACGGACGATTTTAATGGTTTTACTGATAACCAAAGAAAAATAATTTAAATCAATTTAAATTTGGTTTGCAAAGGATTACACTTATTAGAAATATTAAATTTAATTAATTTCGAATTAAAACTAAAATAAAAGCTTCAAGAAAGAATTTTCATTTTTAAAATAGATTCTAAATCTTAGGTATTTTAGGAAATAGATAGATAGATACGAATATCTTTCTATATTCCTGGGATATATAAATAGATACAAAAAGTCTAGGATAGATTGCATTGTCGACATTGATGTCAATACCCAACAGCATCATAATTTGGCCTGAAGATTGCGTTTAAGCATGTCGCTTATAGGCAATCTTCAGGCCAAATTATATTTACATACGCTCTATCCGGGATATTGAGCAATTTAACACATAAATAGCAGGTCGTAAAAACTATATTTTTATCATATATATATATATATATATATATATATATATATATATATATATATATATATATATATATATATATATATATATATATATATATATATATATATATATATATATATATATATATATATATATATATATATATATATATATATATATATATATATATTATTTCCACAAAGACCACAGACGAGGTAATGCGATTAATTTGTTTAATTCAGTTCTCCCTGAGAACACATGGCACAGTGGATAAAGACGTTAGTTAGATCCAGTGACAGGACCCAAAGAGTGTGAGTTCAATACCCGGTTAACGCACTGGAGAACTTGGAGAAGGAATTAACAGGAGATAAATGACATCCATTAAACATGGCACGTGGAACTAGAACAGTCTGCTCCAGTGAGCGAAATAAAGGAATCAGTTCGTTATTCCAAACACCTGAAGAAGGCCGGAGCGTACAACGGCCGAAACGTTGTAATAAATATGGTGACAAAGATGAAGACAATAGTCCGAATAATGTAAATAGTGTACATAATACCTCACCTTTGAAATATAGACAGATATTTTTCTTGTGTTCGAGCCAGTGTTTTCTTTTTTTTCACAGAGTGTGTTGAAACTGTTCAAATGTTCTGTACACTTTCGACTATACGTTTAGCCATTATTAAGGATGATTTTATTTTTACTTTTTAACTGGATGTGTGTATATATCTAGAGTTATAGGGATGTTTTATCTGTGTTGTGTCCATGTATCTAGAGTTATAGGGATGTTTTATTTTCCGAACACAGTCAGCACATTATGGCCATGTCTGTGTTGGCTTTCTCTTTTTTTATTATTAAGGCTTCCCTTCTTAACCTACATGACTCTATCTGAAATATACATGTAAAACAGATTAAAAATAACATTATTTATTATTACTTTAAACGTTATGGTTTTGAGAAGACATCACTGCTTATTAAACAGTGAAAATTTACGTCAAACGGCCTATAAAGTAAGAGTCTTAATCAAGAGAAAATCTCTTCCGTTAGGTTTAAACATCCACCACCAACCTAGAAGAAACACATTTAAACATTGCGGGCGTTAGACTACTCAACTAAACAAAGATTTTACAAACAAACTTCAATTACACTATTTAAGAGAAGCACATCACTTGTTCGGAACCCTTGAAACCCATATTTGTTTCTATTTTTGTATCCTAAACGAAAATAAAGTAATTTCTAAGGAGTTTTCTTTATAATCCAACATCATTTCTGAATATGTTGTCGGAGATAATCCTTTTTGTAAAATAGAGAATATAAAAATTTAAAGAAGACACATATTTTCATTATGGACCGTTTTATGTAGAATTTTCCGTCGGATGTCGACTAAGTACAAATATAAAACTGTTTGTATATTTGGTTTTTGCTTTGAAACAAATATTGCTTCAAATCGAGATCCCATGTTTCATTAAAAGTATTTTAAGCTGCAAATGAAATTCCTTATTCGTTGAAATATTCATACATTTCCCCTCCTCGTCCTCCATTGTTCTATGAAATATTTCACTTTTTTCCTTTTTTTATACTCTTCCGTGTTTTTCTCCTCTCTCTATTTTTTCAAGGCCAAAGTATGTACACTCATTTTGGCGAATTCAAACGCCGTCATTTGTTTTCCTCTTGGTTAAAGCAAACGGAAAGACCACCTTTTAAATAAACCGGAAGCTAATCGCCTGCCAAGATTAGAAAAGTATTTTTTGTAGTCTATTTTTATCTCGGTGTTAGCATTGCATTGTTGACATGTAAATATTCTCTGAGTTAGTAGTGATTTTTTTTCTTCTGTTAAATAATGTGAGTGAAGAAAATATTTGAAGGGTGAAAGGATTTTTGTCAAGATTTTTTCTATCGATTTAAACGCGGAATAAATTTCCTGAAATATCAACAAACTCAATATCGATTCTCAAATATCCTGTGAAATTAACCCCAAATAACAATATACATCTTTTATGTTGGTCTACACCAAATCTTAACGTCCTTAAAATATTTTCCTTGTCAAAGACCGAAAATGCTTGTTTTTTTTTTGTTTTGTTGTTTTGTTAATAGCCATCATGAAAACGAGAAGCCTAAAATCGAGCCCTTAACACTGTATTGAAGGACTAAAAAAGAGATGCCTATTTCCATTTGTTAGGAACGGTCCCCAAATGCTATGCCCCCGTTAAAAATAGAAATAAGAAAAATGACAATATAATACTCATTTTTCTTATTTCAAAATATCCTTTATAAATAGTAAAAAAGGCCAAATGCACAATTCTTTCTAAACTTATCTGAGAGGTTAAAAACAAATACAAATCACACTAAAGTTATATCATGAGAAATAAAGAAAACAGCATCAGCCTACAATAATAAATCCAAAAAAAGTATCAACCACTTCTGAGAATGACGTGCCAAAAGTCATACGATAGGTGCACCGTATAGATACTTCGAGCAGGAATGCGATTTGGCATCGATTCAAAAAGTGCCATGTCTAATGGATGTCAGTTATCAGTTATCTCCTGTTAATCCCTTCTCAACGTTCTCCACTGCCTTAACCAGGTATTGAACTCACACTCTTTGGGTCCTGTCACTGGATCTAACTAATGCCTTTATCCACTGTGCCATGTGTCCTTGGAACTAGAACAGTCTACCTCAGTGAGCGAAATAAAGGGTTCACTTCGACATTGCAACAACCTGAAGAAGGCAGGAGCGTACAACGGCCGAAACGTTGCAATAAAAATGGCGACAAAGATGAAGACACTAGTCCGAATAATTTAAATAGTGTTCATAATACCTCATCTCAGAAATATAGACAGATACGATACGTGAAGTTGATTTTTTTACTCGATTTCATCCAAAGCAAGGCACTAAAGCCACTAAGACACAAGTGGTTACTGAGTATGAAAGAATTAGGGACAGAAACATTACTAAAGAGTGAGGAGAAAGGAAGAGTAATCAAGAGGACAGTAGATAGCGATTGATATTGCATTTAAATTTTTGAAGATTAAATTTGACTGGAAAGCATGGAACCGGCAGGGAGTTCCACAAGCGAGAAGTGCGAGAAAAGAAACTGTGAGCATAGAATTTACGACTACATCTATTGGCCAGCTCAAATGTAAATTGATGAGATCTCGACGCCAGTCTAGTATTGCGCTCATATTTACACAGTCTAGGTACCTTAGAAAAGAGTTCATCCAAACAGTTACCACAAAAATATTTATAAAAAAGGTACCCTTTAGCCTTGCGGCGGTGGGAAAATGACTGAAGCCGAACCGCCAGATCAAGACCGATTTCATTGTTGATTCTTCTTTGCATTTTATCAAGGAGCTCAAGGTTAACAGCAGGAGCAGCGGAGGACCATATTTGAAAAAAATATTAATTTGACATAAGGCAAAAAAATAACAAAATTGCAAAATTGCAATATGAGCACTGGTAAAAAATGGCTGCTGAAAACATTAGGTTTATAATACCCAGAAATTCATACCCAGATGTCCTCAAGGACACATGGCACAACGATAAAGGCGTTGGTTAGATCCAGTGACAGACCAAAGAGTGTGAGTTCAATACCCGGTTGAAGGAAAATTAGTAGGAGATAACTGATAACTGACATCCATCAAACATGGCACGTGGAACTAGAACAGTCTACCCCAGTGAGCGAAATAAAGGGTTCGGTTCGAAATTCCAACCACCTGAAGAAGGCCGGAGCGTTGTAACAAATATGGCGACAATGATGAGAACAATAGTCCGACTAATGTAAATACTGAACCAGGTACGCTCTTTACAGTATCTCAGGGAAAAGGTCCAACTCTAGCAATTTCAAAGGATACCGTTTGGAATCTCAAATGGAGTTACTGGATTCTAGAAGACAATGAACAAAATCAGAGGGTTTAAAAGACGTGTTTATTATTCTGTCTACGGCAGAAATAAGAAGGAACATGACCAGAAACTTAGAACATTAAGAGAGATAGCTGACAAGTATTGGTTCACCCTCAATCAAGAGAAGTCTATATTAGGAGTTGAAGAATTAAGACTACTAAAGTACAAAGTAAAAAAAATAATGAGATTCAACCAAATTCGGAAAGAGTACAACCATAAAGAGATTTCGTGGACCTACGCCACCCCACTTTTGGTCCAGATTAGGATTGTGGGATACTTTGCATGCTATAGCAAATGGATCCGAAATTACTCCGACAAAATAGTAAAGCTACTAAAGCCAAACCATTATACGTAATTCCACCTTCCAGAAGAAATAAAAACGCTCTCCAAGAGTTAAAGTAAAGTCTGGAAGATGATGTGGTTTGTACTATTGATGAGAATAAACCTTTTCAGGTAGAGACGGATGTAAGCAACCAGTGTATAGCGGCTACCTTATCCCAAGAGGGGCGCTTAGTGACATTTTAGTTTCGAACACTAAATGCATCAGAAGAGCATCATTTCCCAGTAGAAAAAGAAGCGGCAGTTATTTTGGAAGCCTTGAGAGACTGGCACTTCTATCTCATATGGAAACCTTCTACGCTTATAACTGGTCAACAAGCCTTATCATTCATATTCAATTACAAGAAGCGAGTTCTTCGATCCAAGAATGAACAGGTGGCGAGTTGAGCTATCGACATACAATTATAAAATACGATACAGACTCCGGTCTCAGAATGCAGGCCCGGACGTACCCACAACAGCAAACTGTGTAGCTATCAAGACGGATAGGAGATTCATGAGTCCCTCTGTCATCGGGGAGTCACATGTATGGCTCATTTCGTGCACATCAAAAACCTTCCCTACACGATGGAGGACATTCGCAAAATTACCACTCAGTGCAGGACATAATTCGGGAAATCCGCGGGGAAACTGATAAAAGCAATCCAAACTTTTGAAAGGCTAAACAGGAATTTCAAAGACCCACTTCCAATGTCTGCAAAGAAAAAAATTCTATCATTGACTAGCAGTAGAGCCCGGCGTTGCCCGGGGATGTAACAGTAAGAGATAGATCAAGTATCGACCATCATAAAGACTGAAAAATAAAATTGACAAAGATTATTGTTTAAGGTTGACCGACACGCATGTCTTAATTAGTTTTTTTTTGTTTTGTTTTGTTTTTTGTTGTTTTTTTTTTTGTTTTTTTTTACGAATTGGTCAAACCCAAACTCAAACCAAAACATTGTTTTCAATCGTTATGAGTCTACCAATTGAATAGAATTTTATTATAAACAATTGTCTTGTAAATGGAATTCTTAAAGCAAACATGAATGTAAAAATAAAGAAAAAAGTGTGCAAGACAATAAGAAATACTACCTGCGAAAAAAAAAAGTGAAGTTTTGTTGAAATCGGTTGAAAAATGTTGGAAATCCGATCCCATATATAAACGAAGACACACACACACACACACACACACACACACACACACACACACACACACACACCTGGGTTTTATAATAAGTATAACTCGATATGAGTTGTCCCCCTTTCATTCTCGTGATGCCTCTTAATCGTGTTTTCAAATTGATTTCGTGCAAAACCAATTGTGTTTTTCCAATTTTTTAGCGCTGTCAGAATCACCGCAGGGTAATTTTACGTAGTCCTGTGAAGATTTGTTGAAATCGGTTGAAAAATGTAGGAAATCCGATCCAATATATAAACGTGCAGACACACACACACACACACACACACACACACACACACACACACAACCTGGGTTTTATAATAAGTATGATGAGTTCATCAGGATTTTCCTTCGCATTCACACGCAGAGATTTGTGGTCAAAAGAAGTTAGCAACTCTCTTTCCGGACGTAAATTCAGATTGGGCTTTTCTTCCCTCTACACCGGTTTCTTGGTATTTATTGTTGTTCTCTTCCCTGTATCCACTTTCTCCTATCACAACTGTATGTATAGTAAGATATACCCCAACAGAGACATCTCTCATCTCCGCAAAGACCTACTTATAATGGGGAATTACCAATCATTCGCCCGGATGATAGACATACTAAACATACGGGCATCTCAAAATGGAGCACTAACACACACGGATTATTATACACAGTTGCTAATGAAACAATTTCTTGTGGGACAACAAAGAAGAAGGGTTTCTTTTGACGGAACGGCGTAATCGCCTTCTCTCAAATCGAAGTCCTACATGCCAGACAAAGACGAACTCTTTTTCGTCAAGAATATGGCAAGTCCTGTTCACCATTTCTGCCATTCGACTCCGGTTCTGGTTCACTATGTCTGCTACAACATTCTGATAGGACACCTTCCATCATGTCAAGTGCGTTGAAAGACTGGCTACATTTAAAAGGAATCACTACCATTCGGACAACCAGTTACAACTTTGGGGGAAAACAGACAAGTAGAAAGGATAAAAAGAACACTCTAGAGGTCAGTATAATTAACTCAAAACAATTGTCCCTATCTATGTGTGATGTAGTGCGACCTGATGCTATGCATTCCATATAATCCCAACTATGTACTGCCACTAACTGCATCCACATCACAGACTGTTTGACTACCAGCGTAAATCAGGTGGAGAATCTTCCATATCCAGCTAGTAACTCAAAGACGGTACACTTACGGAAACATGTCAGAGAGAGAAAAAATTATTAACTTTGTGGAGATAAAATTACTACAAGCCAACCCTGAATACGCTTATATACAAAAACCGGATGGAAAGGAAAACCTGGTTTCCCTTAGGGATTTGGTATCTCTACCAGACGAACAGGAATTGATAAAAGGGAATTTACAAGGGAATCTAACCGGATCCGAAGCAGGACCTTATTCTAGCACTGGTAGAAATGAAGAGGACTAAGTTAAACAAGAATAGGAAATGCTGGACAGATCTTGAGACCGTAATGGCCAGGCGATCATTACGGACAATTCGTACCCCACACCAACGTTTCGACATATAAAGAGGGTGAGAAAGAAATTTTAATTGTCATACGGTATAGTACAGACGGAGTTAATAGACTACCTCCCTTGAAAGAAACTCTCCGGAATGGAGGATGGTAAACGCTACACAGGAAAAAAAATTGTAGACCTGTCATATTTAGTTCGAATATTCTTTCGAACTAATTCGTACGTTCCCACAGCCCCGGGCTACGATTATGTTCGTACTTTATAACGATTACATTACAAATTTATTAAATTATTGTCAGCATACATACATTCCATGTAGCAATTTGAGTTGCAAAATGGCGAGACTTAGTTGACAATCTAGTACTGCGACTAAATTCGTAAAGTCTATATAACAAAGACGAAAATTCATCAGAACAATTACCTTGAATATATTTATAGAATAGATACAGAAAATCTATGTTACAGCGGTGGGAAAAATATGAAGCCGAGATGTCGGATCAAGACTGATAATATTGCAGATTCTTTGGATTTTATTAAAACTATCTAAATACATGGCAGAAGCACCAAACCAGATGTGTTAGCAAGATTAAAATCATGGGCGAATAGAAGACTTATAATTGTGTAAGGTAGATTCTGGTGAGCAAAAATTGTCACAGTGAACCAATTTTCCTAGCAGCAGAACTAGAGTCATTTTTTTTTCGCAAAGGATACTTAAAATAGATTAGATGAGTTTGAAGTTCTTTTGGAAAACTGAATGAAAATATATCAACATCAGAAGTAATCTCTCAATTGTTTTTTTTTTTTTTTTGGTAGAATTTTTTTTGTTTTTCATTTCAAGAATCTGATCTTGACTACTGAAATCAATGATTGAATTATCAGCCTGTACTTATTGAAATAGAATAATTTGAATAAAAGTAAAATATGACAAACATAAGCTACAAACTGTTTTACATTTTATAGTAAAGTTCGAATGCTTATATATATAACAGAACTTCCATTTTAAATTAGCCAGGCCAGAAATCTTTACAGAATAATAGTTTGAGTTATTTTTAATTGCTCTTTTATTTTGACGTATTAATAAACTTTATGATTCTATTGTCTCTTTAAGGTTGTAGGAGATAAATACTAAAAGTTCCACTCTAGCAAAATATAACCATTTACAACAAAAGAGAACTCTAAAAATTGAATCAAAAAAATTAATCTCTCTTTAATGAAAACATTGATGAGACATTTTACCATTGAGTTACTGCTAATATGAAATATTTGAAAACTGCTTTCAAATAAATTTTCGCTGATGCTGTATTTTAACCATTCATCTCTTCACATAACTAAACTGGTCAATGTTGAATTGTAACTATTATTATTATCACACATTTTTGTAGGGCATTTAATCTGAAAAATATTTCTGATTCTGATGTGAATGCTGGCAATATCTTGCAATTTTGTTTGCATAAATTTTCTTAAAGATGTTCTATTGTCAGGTTTTGTTCTTAAAATATCAATAACAATTTTTAATCTTGCCATTTCATGTTAGCGAGGAATGGGGTCGACCGAGAAGGCACAATGAATCATTCTCTTGGAGGTTAGAATCAGTCATGATGATAAAAGACAGAAAGGGTTCTTTTAAATGATTAATAGAAATCAGTTTTCTTTTGGAGTCCTTAAATTTCTTGTCCTATTTAACAGCAGTATCTTTCTTTAGTACAAATATTATCACTAACTTATTTCGGAGCGTGTGAACTTATTTTAATAGATATAAATAATTGTACAATTTACACTATTTACATTGTTCGGGCTCATCTTTACTGTCATATTAACGACGTTTCGTCCGTTGTACGCTCCGGCCTCCTTCAGGTGATATACGTTGAAATTTCGAACCGAACCCTTTATTTCGCCCACAGGGTAGATTGTTCTAGTTCCACGTACCATGTCTTTTCTGGATATTTTACATTTGGGTCAAGTCACTGGATTACTTAAACCAAGTTTTTATCTCAAGGATATGTGGCCCAGTGGATAAAAAGTGTTGGTTGAAGTTGTGAGTTCAATACCTGACCACAGTAGAGGTGAATAAAAACTTGTAAAGTTGAGTTACTAAAGGGAAATAACTGAAACTGAGATATCCAGAAAAGGCGGGAAGCAAGAACAATCTACCCCAGTAGAATAAATAAAGGGTTCAGTGTTCGAAATTCCAAAGTATATCACCTGAAGAAGGCCGGTGCGTAGAATAGCCTAAACGTTGTGATTATGAAAATAGAGACAAGGACAACAACCTGAACAATGTAAATAGTGTAAATAGTTACAATTCCTCATCTCAGAAATATAGACAGATGGTAATTGTAGCAATATTGATATTTTTATTTCATATATAAAAATGTTGCTAAGAACCTTACGTCAAGTACTTATCGTATTTATATTTAGCGGGTTATTGGAATATCGTCCTTCATCCAGATTTAGTAGGATTAGGTCTTTTTGCTGCCGACTTAACCGGTACAGATTAGTCATACGAAAGAGACTCGAATCTCAAGTAGACAAGGCTGATAAATATGGAGATATAGAGGCGAAGTAGCTTTAGCTTAGGCAAAGATAGCTTCCTCCTATCTAGGAGTTCCGGTAGTTAGAACTAGATTAAAAAGAATGTCTACCGAGGCAACGAACATGAACTTAGGATTGTGTGAGGAACTTTGGAATGCCACTGATCGACATATCACCATTGTCACATCACCGGATTGATAAGCCTTGACTAAAAACAAAGGCATCTAAAAGGAATTTCGAAACTCCCACTAGACGCATTTTACCAGGAAGCCTGGTTTGAGTTCATCTCTATTTAACTGGCATTCATTGCATTGAAACGACTGAATCAGTTTGGTTCGAGGGTAATCATAAAAGAGGGCGATATCTAGAAAGGGTTGAAAAAGGTCAGGATAGAAAATATTTTGACCTTTTTCAACTCCCAAAATAGATGACCTTTCCTACAAAAGTGTACTTGAGGCTGTTGCACATGTTTGTTCCCTTGCTGACACTGAATGAATATTTTCTAAAGATTCATCGGGGAAAGTTTTTTTACAGTACTGTTCACCCTGAACAAGGCCTAGGGGCCACTCGAGGTAGAGGGTTACGTTAAGGGGTAGAAGATAACAGTTAAGTATAGACTTGAACAGGTTAAGAATGCAATGATCGGGGAAAACATCATCTTGGGAGTCGGTTCCATAGTGTTTCGCAGGAAGAAGCTCTTTCGAGATGGATTTACCTCTCACGGATGGAATACGGCGGGAATGTGGGTGGTTTGCTACGATTTAAGTGACATGGCGTGTCCTTACTGTGAAAGTTTGGAACCAGGAAATGTAGTTCTTCCGAACACTTTCTGTGGAAGAAGAAATAGAGCAGCTAGAGGCTTGACCCAACTGCCTGTGAGTGCGAGGGTGGAGAATAATTCGTCACCCACAAGAGCACGAAGACTCTTTCCTACTATCAAGGTTGTAGAGTGAGGTTTTGGCAGCTCTTGACCAAATATGACAACAATACACCATTTTTGGTCTGATAATGGTAGTCTTGAACAGGTTAAAAATGTAGTGATTAAGGAAACATCATCTTGGGGGTCTGTTCCACAGGGCAGTGGTTCGCAGGAAGAAGCTGTTTGAGTGGAACTTACATTTCACCGATAGAATACGGAGAGAATAAGGGTGGTTTATTTACTATGTAATTGACATGGCGGGTCCTAGCCGTGAAGGTTAGATCTGGTATAATTAATGTTGTTAAAAATAAATATGGTAGAATGGGGATTTGTAATTTTTCAGTCTTTTTACTATATTAGGTTAACTTTAATGCCCCAAAAAACAAAACTGCTCTCTTTTACCCACCACAGAGAACCCTCCCTGCCTCCATTAGAATGTCTGATGCGCAACTCCACGGGAGAACCTTTCTGCGATTACTTGGTCTCACACTGTCCGCTAACCGGAGATGAAATAATTACATTGAATCTATAGCTTCATCTACCGCAAGGAAAGTTGGTTCTCTGTGTCGCGCCAGAAAGTTTTTCTCCCCCAAGTTCATCCTTCAAATCTACAAATCAACCATTCGCCCTTGTATGGAATATTGCTGTCATATATGGTCTAGAACCCCCGCTGTTCGTCTTAAGGTCCTCGACAAAATCTAGAGACGGATATGCAATGTGATTGTCTCTGAGCTGGTATCTCGTTTAAAGCTGCTCTCTCACAGAGGTGCCGTCGCTTCCCTCTCTCTCTTCTACAAATACTTTCACGGTAACTGCTCCGACGAGTTACTTTCGCTGGTTCCCAAACTGCATGAATTTAAGCGTGCAACTAGGTTGGCATCTCAGTCCAACCCTTTCACTGTCGAAACGGTTAAATGTCGCCCGTCTCTTCTACTGCAATAGTTTCATGTCTCGCACTTCCCGTCCGCGGAACTCCTTTCCTCTTACTTGCTTCCCTGATAGCTATAATCGCCAAATATTCAAATGCAATGTTAATCAACATCTCCAGATACCTTGATCTATTCCCCGTCCTCTTCATTCTTTCCTCTTTACTCTTGCTCTCACTCTATGTATTTCATTCATTTCCTTAAACAAGTGGGCCGAGGTGTGTGTTTTGCACATCTAACCCCACCATTCTTTACCGAATTTCAATGCTCACACACCCATCTACACAAATTAATCCTGTTAAATCTCCTTTCAGACCACTGGTCTCCCACAGTACATCGCAAGATCTCTTACTTCGATCCCTACTACAGCTGTATACATTACGATTACTTTTCTTAGGACGAATATATACACAAGAAGACAATATTGGCAGATTCTGGAAGGAAGAAGCCAAGAAAGCCTTTTTACCTTTGCCTTGAACACTCAGGGAAGGCCTCGAAAGCAGGGCTCATTCTATCGGGAATGCTGATATGCACTTGCCTTTTCGAAACATAGCCGTTGTTAATTTGAAAGGAATGCGAGACGATTTGATTGAGGTCCTTGGCCTGACAACTTGGATGGGGGATCGATCTCTATACTTTGTGAGTCTGTATTGAAATGCGACAATAATGATGAAATAGTATTTTCATGGTGGGCCTGGTTCTTTCGTAGAAATGCCTCCGTTGCTGTCATGTTTCTCCTCTTAGCACGCTTTCAATTGCTGTGCGGTCTTATGAACATTATGCAAATTTGTTTGCATGCTTCACGGCTAGCTTCTTTTGTCGTAGAAGGCAGTTTTTTCTTTGTAGCAATATGGAAAGTAACACTACGTGTTTTTGTTTTTATTAGGCGTAATGCGAATGGAGATTTGATCAAGGAAATTTGCGGCCATTTCTCTCTATCATTGGTTTCGCTTAAGTACCAACTTAAAATTTAGATCAGAATAGAGAGATTATCTACGTCGGACTTTTGAGAAAAGTGAGTGAATGTGCATAAATATGTCTTGTGTAAGAGCGTAACTTAGTTTGGCATCTTGAAGTCTTTTGCATTTCTGAGAAAGACTCGTACCGCCCAGTCTAGTTATGGAAGAATACGTATGATTTTCGTTTGTTAAGTCAGATTAACTTATCTATAGAATGTGTGTATTTTTTAAATTACAGTTCAGCACTTTTACCTCCTATCGAAGTTAAATGATACAAAACAATTTTATCTGTACTTTCTTTTTATTGTTTTACTATTTGTATTTCCCCCATCATCTTTTGACTGGTTAACTTGTTTATTTTTTCTGCTGTAAACAACGCAGGTGATGGGAGTCACATAACTAACGCATTTTTCTATAAATATATTTCCTTTCTTTGAAATCAATTTATGGGGGGATATATTGTTATAAATGAATAATTTGTTTCATTCGCCTCCCACATGAAACATGGGATTTGTTAGAATTTCCGTAGAGAGAAAGGGTTCCTTGGTGATTCTTGCATTCCTGACGTTATGATGAAAAGAATATTATTTGCGTCAGTGGATGCGACTTGATGTCCTGGATAATAAAGCTAGGCTCATTTCCTTTTCTATAGCTTTCGGTTTCGGGCCAGAGTTTTGTATTGTAACAAAATAATACATTAGTTGGTTAATTTAACTGAAGAAATTGACTACCAAATGAAAATCTGACATAGCGTTGTTTTTAAAAAAAAGAATTATACGTTTTGTTGTTGTCTTCAGAATTTTAGAATTTACTTTTGTTTTATTGGTACTGACCTACAAAAGAGAGACTGGTACCACTTAATAAATCCTCAGGTCTCAAAAGTTACGGCCGTCCTGGTTATGACGATAAACTACATCCGGCAGCAAGCTCTCCGATCTTTGAGGAGTTTGGAACCACCTCTTAATTACTGTGGTTACATGTTCCACCCTGACCCGGGGTGGTAGCACCTGTTGGGGTCCCAGCTAGGGGAAAATAGTTAACTTACAAAATGGGATCAAAACACTATGAAAGTATAAAAAAAATATAGTAAGGATAGCAGCAATACATTTTCATAGTAATAAAAATTATCAGCTATATGTTTTTGTAACAAGAAAAAAAAATTACAAACAATACATTTAAAAAAAAATTATCAGCTATATATTTTTGTAACAAAAAAAAAAATTACAAACAATAGATTTTTAAAAAAAAATTATCAGCTGTATATTTTTGTAACAAAAAAAAATTATCAGCTATATATTTTTGTAACAAAAAAAATTACAAACAATACATTTAAAAAAAAAAATTATCAGCTTTTTGTAACAAAAAAATTACCGGCTATAAATGTTTGGGAAAAAAAAAAAAAATTACCAACAATACATTTTTCGGAAAAGAAATTACAAATTTTCCCAAGAAAACTAAATTTCAACATTAAATGACTCACAATGTGTTGATATGTCGTAAAACTACATAAATAACAAATACATTATAAACAGAAATCAAATTTTACAAATTAAAATAATTTTGAGTTCGTCCAACTAAAGTTTACCCATCAAGAATAGATATATATATATGAACACTTTCCCACCTCTTCCTCGAATCTTGGAAGAGTTGGAATCGAGTAACTATTTCACCATGAAGTAGATTATATATATATATATATATATATATATATATATATATATATATATATATGTCAGTCTATTGTCCTCATTTTGTCGCCATATTTATTACAACGTTTCGGCCATTGTACGCCCTGACCTTCTTCAGGTGGTTGGAATATCGAACTGAACTCTTTATTTCGCTCACTGGGGTAGACTGCTCTAGTTCCATGTGCCATATTTAATGGATGTCCACGTGCCATATTTAATGGATATATATATATATATATATATATTTATATATATATATATCCATTAAATATGGCTCTCTCTCTCTCTATATATATATATATATATATATGTTTGTGTGTGTGTTTAGAAATATAGTTTTAAGGTGTGCTATATTTATGGGATGAAGTGCTCAATACCAGAGATAGAGTGTATATAAATATAAAAGTGAACATTGAAGTCAACACCTAGTGGCAATAGTATGTTTTATGCTAAACGCTATCGTCAGGTCACATGCGTTGAGAAAAGACACACACACACACACACAAACAAAAAACAAGCAACAAAAAAAAAAAAACGTAGTCTCCATGGCAGCAGAGCATTCATTGTCTACCGCCGACTTTCCCACTAGTCTGAAGTGATTCGAATATTGCCAAATTATTTTGTTCGATGGTGGGCTAAAAAGCGGAAAGAGAATTTGAATTTCTCGTTAGTTTCATTTTTATAAATAGCTACAAAATCCGACATTGCACTTTATTTGTCGTAATCGGCTCCACCCCTGCAAAGTATGTTGTCTTCAAAGGAGTGGTATCGCTCTCGTGATAAACACGTTGAAGTTGTTTGACGTCATCTGATTGAACAATTCGATTATTCAGATCTTTGTCGCAAGTCGCTGACTCATGGAGTACATGACCGTGTCTCCTACAGGGTATGTTGAAACTATAGAAAGATTTTTAACATCTCTCTCTTGTTCCCAGCTAAGAATTTGATGAAACAATTCTTAACAGGATAGTTTCACTGAATCTTGCTTATTCGATACTCACCAGGTGACAATCACTTACTAATTTTGGTTAATTGAAAGGGAATTTTTAACAGCTGCTACTTCTGCTTAACGCTTAGCTCTTCGTCAGAATTGAGCGCTCTGGCTGCCGGTCGTGCGCTGATGGCCTCTGACATGTCAAATCAGTCGAGTTTTGGTTTGAAGCAATCTGATGTCTAGCCACAGTGATGAGCTGTGATACAGCAAAACAGTCTGTCTGTGTATATATATATATATATATATATATATATATATATATATATATATATATATATATATATAATCATACATATATCTATCTATCTATCTATCTATATATATATATATATATATATATAAAAAAGAAATATGTTGTAGTGGTTCCAACGAGAAAAAAGTATGTAATTAAAAAGAAGATGTTTTAGATTTAATGTTTTAGTGATCACTAAAAGATTAAATGCCGATAACTTCTCGCTGGACAAACCTTATTCACGCAGAACTCTTCATTGACAATTCTAGAAAGAAAATTCGGATTGCCAACACACAAACACAGAATGTCTCATATCGAGATCTATCTTATTTTTAATAATATGTATCTATTTCATCTAAGATTTGGAGACCATATATATATATATTTTTCTCAATAAATATATATATATATATATATATATAAATATATATATATATATATATATATATATATATATGATAAAAATATAGTTGGAAGGTATGCTATATTTATGGGTTAAAGCGCTCAATATCAGCGATAGAGCGTATGTAAATATAAGAGTGGACATTGAGAAAAACATCAGGAGAGACAGTCTGTTCCATACTTAAACGCAATCGTTGTGTCTCAGATTGCCTTTTAGCATGGCTGTTGACTTCAATATATATATATATATATATATATATATATATATATATATATATGTGTGTGTGTGTGTGTGTGTGTGTGTATGTATATGTAATTTCGTTTATACGTTATTTTTTATAGATATAATTTAAGTAAATTTTTTTAATTAAACAGTATTAATTAAATTTACTGGACTGAATGTTCGAGAAATTTCGTAGAAAATATGTGCTTCTCCGACAGAAATCGAGACTGTAACACTTAATGGGCAACATCATTTGATCTGATGTGCTGTTAACCATTCAACCAAAATAATGGTTCACAATAAGGGTTACAGGTGCGATTCCTGTCGGAGAAGCACATATTTTCTACAAAATTTCTCGAACATTCAGTCCAGTAAATGTAATTAATACCGTTTAATTACCAAAAAAAAAAAAAAAAAAGAATTACTTAAATAAATTATATCTGTAAAAATAAAGTAGAATAGGAAAATATATTAAAATAATACTTTTTATATAGACGTTTATATTTTCAAAATAAAACGAAAAATATCACCCGAAATGTATTTTATTGGAATTATTTTTTCGCTGATTAACATTACAATTAATCTTTTTTGACCACAGATTTCAACTGTAAATTATACATTGTTTTTTTTTTTTTTGTTTTTTTTTTGTTTTTTTCTCCGATCTTGCCATGTCAACTTCCAAATTCTAAAGGTGGGTTCAGGGTGTTGAAATTTACATTTCTGTCAGCGTATTTATCCAAAATTATTACTAAATTCTGAAGACGTTATCAAAGAAATTCGTGTACAAGTAAATCGTGTTGAAAGCATTCAAAGAATTCGCACACAGCCTCGAAGTCAGGCGACATTGAGTTTTTTTTTCAATCCTTTCAGTTCTTGGAATTTAACTCTTCCTGTTTCATAATATGCGCATTAATATTTACTGGAAAAACCCGTGAACAATTTCGCGGTTTTCCTATTAATTCTTCAGTTAATGATTGAATAAGATGATGGCGAGTTCTATGACAATAAAATATCCGGAGAAATTCCTCCTATCGCATCGTTAAATATTTGGGCTTAACAACTTTAACAAAATATTGTAATACATATATGAATTTTGGTTGTTATTTTAAGTAAGTGGGTACAAATGAAAAAATTTGAAATTGACAACTTTTACCAATTCACTGAAACAGGCGTTAAACATTCTTTCTTTCTTTCTTTCTCTGTGAAACCAAGTAGCGTTTTAGATATGAACCTGAAAATCTACACATTTCTGTCATCAAGCTACAATGTTATCTTTGCCTTTACGATAAAACTCCAAAGGTTTGGACTCAGAGAAATCATTGAATGTACTTTTTGAATCTTCACTGCAACGGAATGTCTTTTGGCTTAAAGAATTGTCAAGATGCTTGAAAAAGTGGTAGTCAGTGGGCGAAAGATTAGGGGAATTTGGTGAATGGAGCAAAGTCTCGTGCCCCAAGTCGGTGAGCTTCTGCAGCGTCATACTGGCAACATGTGGCCGAGAATTAACCTGTTTCTGTCGCATTTGGCTTAATTGAATGTGCATTTCCTCCAGTTGCCGGTAGTGATGCTTCAATTAAGTTCCCCAAAGCTGTAATGGTTGGCCACCGGCAGACAGTCACCATAATCTTCTGTTGGCGCAACTTCGGTTTTGGAAAGTGTTTAGATCCTTCGTCATGATCAAGTTATTGAGCCAATTGTTTACGATTGTCATAAAAGATCCATTTCCTCATCACAAATCACTATTCGATCAAGAAATTGATCATTTGAATTTCGCAGATGCAGCATCAAGCACAGTATAAAACGTTGAATTCTTTGACATTCACTGAGTTCATGTGAAACCCGTTTACCAAGTTTCTTCACTTTGCCAGTTTTCTAGAGAATGTCTGTTACATTTGTAATGCTAACGCACCCATTATCTCGGACACTTCTCTGACATTTTAACTTTAGTTTTGTTCCTTTATATTTTTTTTTCATATGTTGATTGTCAATTGTAGATGAACGCCTTTTACCATCCTGATCTTCAAAACTCGTATTCCCATTTGTGGAACTTCAGAAACTAGCCCCGTACTCTGCCCAGTCACGTGGATCCTTCAACCTATTCTTTGTTAATATTGGTAGCAATTTCAGAAGCATTATGACCAAACTTAGAC
Organism: Acanthosepion pharaonis; assembly: GCA_903632075.3. Taxonomy (NCBI): domain Eukaryota; kingdom Metazoa; phylum Mollusca; class Cephalopoda; order Sepiida; family Sepiidae; genus Acanthosepion; species Acanthosepion pharaonis. Next base: position 1,219,190 of record CAHIKZ030004506.1, on the reverse strand, counting down.
TCAAGCAAATTATGAGTCTCTTTACACAAAATACTTAACACCAACATTAATACAATTGGTTCTTCGTTTCACTTTTTCGATTTGAGAGAGGAAAAGATAAATTGAAAAAACTTTCCTTGAAAAGTCAAGGTTAAAGAAAATTAAAAAAAAAAAGAACGCTGTTGGAGAGGGGCTTGCTGTTAATATACTCTTCATAGGAGACAATTGTGGGCTACACAGTGAGAACCTAAGGCAACAACTGTTTTACGACAAATCATTAATATTTCTATTATATATAAACAGTGTTGCCTGAAGATCTCATTGAAGCTGACAGTCACCATGCAGTGATGATTCCTATATCCACACTTGGTCTGAAGACTACAGTGTTTATATCTATAAGCGCTCTATCTCCGATGTTGAGCACTCTTTCCTTTAAATATAACAAATTTTAAATAATATATTTATTTCTTAGATTTTGTTTTATGTTTAATTGATATTTTATATTTTGTATTTACTAAACTTTCCTAAGAACTTCAATGGCACTCAGGAAGGAATGAACTGTAAACTTTAAACGGATATAAAACAATGATTGTTATTTTTTTTAAATGCTTTTATTTTGAATTGTATTCGAACTATTGTCCATGATAAAGGTTAAACGTATTTTAACTTTCCGATATGGGGGGGGGGGGGAGTGAGGGATAACCCAAAAACATTTCGAACATTTTTGGTTGTTTTTTTTTCTCTTTACTCGTTCCCTTATCGATTGTCTTCAAAGAGGAACATTATAGGCAAAGATTTTAGCTTCATGATTAAAATTTGGCTGGTGTATTTTTTTTAATTTTTTTTTGCGTTTAATCCAGAATAGAATCGAATTAGATATAATAGAAGTCGGATGGAAGTGTTGCAACGTGACGATTTACGATTTTTAAAACTTGCTACCGGTCATCACCCACAGGGATCGTATAAATAAACAATGTGTATCATTTTAATTTATTCTTATTTTAATTATATCAATAAATAATGAGTTCTATCGTAAAATTGTTTACCATTGATTTCTAAATGTTAACAGTTTTGAATTATCGATATAAGTTGACATCTCTTCACTATATATATTCTGGTCGGATTATAGTCTAGCTTTGGATTATTTTCGTGTAAAGTGAATGCAAAAAGTATTTATATTGCATCAAGTTGGTCCATCAGAAAACGTCTACACTGTGTTCCAGGGAGAACAAATATGTAAAAGAAAACCGCTTAAAAAAAAAAGGTTCCTGCAGTCGGTCAAAAACTTTTCGGCAGTGGAACAATTTGTAAATAAATTTTGTTAAAAAATCAAAAAAGTTTTAAAGCAAAATCCTACAGATTGTGTTTTCCATGAGAAAGTTTCATTTCATATCTCGCACAAAAGGCCAAAAGTTCCAGAATTCTAGAAGTAACAAACTCCCATCACGAACAGGTCTTGTATGAAGTTCGTGCAAGTTTTCTTTATACGATAAACTTTTTCCGAAGACTGGAAACTATTTATGATTTCGATATTACATCTGACACAGTGTTGCTAAATGAGGATAAATATATAGGTAATGTCTTGCTGTTGTTGGATGATGGTAACGAACTTTGGTGGAAAGCCGTAGTGATGCATCAGTCTCCAGATGATGTCACTGTCGACACTATCAAAAGCTTTCTGAAAGTCGACGAACACTGACTACACGGAGGT
>CAHIKZ030004506.1:1175000-1212500 GCA_903632075.3 Acanthosepion pharaonis | reverse complement strand
TAATTGCGAAATTAATCGAAAGTCAACAATCAAATACAAATAATTGCGTGTAAGGAAAGTAAGGACCTACGTACATCAAATTGTCTTTAAATTAAGTGGCGACAGAAGAATTATCGTTGAACTTTTAAAAGGTAAGCTTAAAATGCGATACTTAAATGCAGTGATCAGTTTTGAATTCTTCTGTAGTTTATTGTTGCCTATCACATGTATTTCTCCCTAACTATTGTGATGAAGGCCTAATCAAGAACCTTCCGCAGGAGCTAGCTTAAATGCCGCCCGACAGAGTGGCTTTTAAGCTAATATATATATATATATATATATATATATATATAAATATCTCAAATAAAAAAAAAACGAAAAAAAAAACGATTGTACTTTTGATAGTGTAGCAAATTTTGAAACGCCTGTAAATTTTCAATTTTTCCTCCTCTTGAAGCAGGATCGTTATTTTTAAATTATCACTAATAATTTTATTTGACACAACTTGTACTTGCTGATATCATTGTCAAAAAATATCCGAAAAAACTTCCTTTAAACATTATTTCTTATTCGTGTCTCGAACTTTTCTTTTTGTCTTTTTTTTTTTTTAAATAGCTGTTTCATCCTTTCTGGCCTGTTCTTATTCTTTCCTTCCCTCGTTCCACGCGACCTTGTAATATGTGTCTGCTGCATCAGTTGTTGTTTGCCTACAGTATCTGTGCTAGCTACATTAAATTGACTCAGAGCGGATGGATTCAACACTCCCAGTCGACCTAACCACTGCCACCATGGCTTTTCTCTTTCGCTCTCTCTTTCGACGTGTACATAACATACCTACTTGTTTCTCTCAACGTCACATTTAGACGGTCTAAATTAGACCAAACCATTTCCGTTATCCTCTGCGTTGCTCGCCCTCTTGGAAATATGCGTATGCCCTCCTCCACATCCCCACATTCTCATCTTTCGTGCTAGAATCTTTAACTATCGTTTGAATTCCCTCCGTTCGCTCTCTCGTCTAACCCTGACACAATATTTTCGCAATACCAACTTGTTATTCTCTTTTTGTTTTTCCTCATTCTCAATTCTTCCGTATCACAGGCTTTTTCTTTCTCCTTTTCCCCTCCTTCGTTGTATTTATATCCTTTCTTTCAACATTCACATAAAACTGCTTATTAACGACACTCCCTCAACTAAATTTTGTCATCCCCCACCACTCTCTCTCTTTTTCTTTCTCTCTCTTTCTCTTTTCTGTAGACTTCGCCGCAATTTTTCTTGTCCTTTAATTTCTATGAGTTTGCTTTTCCTTTTTTTTCTTTTTTTAAATCTCGGATTGTTGACCCACATATCTCAAATTCAAACGCGTGATTGGCCTCCTTCTCCGTCTGCTCCCGTCTCTCCTTTTCTTTAACAATCTCCCTTCACCCCTTTCAGACACACACATACATATGTACATATATATATATATATATATATATATATATATATATATATATATATATATATATATATATATCAACAACAGACACGGCAACTAGACAAGCGAACGAGACGACCAAACCAACAAGAGGGATAACTCGGCAGCCAAAGAAATGGAAAAGAATGAAAAGGTCGAAAGAGAAAATTGAAGAGGAGGAAAGAGACGAACGATGGTTTTTGCACTGAGTAAATCCGGTTGATGGCTGACTAGCATGACTGGGAGTGGGAGAGAGAAGAAGAGTGAAGAGAAAGAGAAGGAGGTGAAAGAAAAGCTAAAAAGGAAGGTCTGCCTGTATTAGTCGACATTGCCACGTGTTTAGGCAAACACGTGAAAGTGAGGATTCGATGTTTTTTTTTTTTTTTCGTTCTTACTAGCAGCAGGCGATCATGGCTGTTACTTTCTACCTGCTCCTCTGGCTGTTTGTCCTTCACGGTTCTACTGAATTGCGAGCAAACATCTCACGGCCTCCGATTAGGAAGGCGACTACGACGATGATGATGATCTTTTAAATAAAGCACTCTGATTCAGTCAGTTACAGCTGTTTCTCCGATTGAGTTTTCTTTTCTTTCTTTCTTTCTTTCTTTTCTTTTCTTTCTTCTCACTTAACACGAAGCCAGTGCTTTGTGTGGGAGGAGATGCTGTTTTAGGTTTTAGTGTCGGGAGAGAAACAGACTACTGATATTGTTATTTATATCTATATCGGCAGTTAAAAATTATAATTAAAAACAAAATGACTGAATAGGTTTGTTTTTAAAGAATACTGGTTTTAAAAGTAAATCTCAGTCGAATCACACTAGAAATTAATACGTTAGACAAAGATATTAGCGACTGCTTTTTATTTTACATTTTGTGGATTGACTTCAGCATTTTTAAGTGTTCTAAAAAGAACATTGACAAGCGAGGTGAGAACAATGAGATGTTCTGTTATTTTCTAATATCAAATATTTTACAAAATAAAGCAAAACAAGTGTTGGGCAAGGTAATTATGAACAAGGTTAGACCCAAAATAAACGGTACCGTAAAAATGTCATAAGTTTGTTTGGGTAGGAAAAAAGCCCATTAACTTCAGTTTTGGGCAGGAAAAAGTTACTGATAAAATAATTATCAACACTGCCATTTAAATCAAATAATATTGCAACTACCAAGTAAGACCTTAATTCACTTTTTCCCTATGTCTTTTATTATTCGGTTTTTGCGGCATTAAGAAAATATTGTTCCTTGTATTGTTTTTTAATATGTTAATAAAACAAGTCATATTTAATTTAGTAACAAAATAAGTCTATTTTTATGCGTTGTGTCATTTTAGGACGTGACAAATCATGGCCCTCCACAATTTCCTGTTTGTTCGTTTCTCTTTTGATATTCCTTTTTGTCTTTATTTTGCCATCCATTCAACCAAACTCGTCAAGTAGTTTACTCATTGTTCTCTTGCTTTCGCCGTGTCTTATGTGTGTTAAATTCTTCAAGCTTTCTTTCCTTATGTGTCCTAGAAATCACATTTCCCTCTTTCTGATCCAAAGTATCAGTTTCCTTAAAACTTTCCCGTCTTTCATATGTTCATGAAATAATATTTGAATAATCAGAAATTTTGTTTCATATACTGTCGTAATGAAATATGAATTTATATCAAATAAAAATGTTGCTTTTTTTTATTATTGATAAAACCTACTTTCGATGAAAACAGGATTTTCGTTTTGATTTTTATTCATGCCAAGAAAAGCTGAAATTGTGTTTTTTATCCCAACATTCAAATAAAGGATTCCTTAAATGACATTGCATTATTGATTCCATTACACTGTTTTTCGGAGACTGAGAGAACCAAATGTCTACTTATAGATTAGTTTTGTCTGGCACAAGGCCACAACATTGGGGTAACTACTAGCGATCGAATTCAGTATTCTAATGAACTGATCTATCAGACAGGCAATTATGCGACTTTTGTTATTATTCTTCTTGTTTAAACACTCATTATGCGTTTCTGTTTGAGATCAGAGCGGAGTATCTGTTCGATCTATGACCCTTTTGAGCTATAAACCTTTTTTTTTTTTTTTTTTTTACCAAGGAACCTACATATTATGAAGCGTGAAAGCAATGGAGAGGAAAAGCAGAAAGGGAATGTGAAGGGAAAAAGTGGGAAGTAAGAAAGTTAGAGAAAACTGAAAAAAAAAAAAAATAAGTGAAAAGAAAAAAACTGTATATTTTTTTCAATCTATTTCTCCCAAATAAGGTGACCATTCCTCTAAAATGCATCGGCCTACTAGAAATGGAAGAGAATGAAAAGACTTTACAAGGAACCGGAAACCCAATCCTAAACAGGAAACAAGGGATGAACCACTACTCCTGTTCAAAAGAGCGGAGAGGTGTTTGAACCGAACGATAGGAGAACCTATCTACTCCTATTAAATATGCACATATAGAAAGAGAAGGAGGAAAAATGGATGGAAATGAAAGACAAGAAAACGGGTTTGATATCTGGATATCAAAGGAAAAATGAGTAAAAAAGTGAAAAGTAATCGAGAACGAAATGACGTAAACGTTGTGAGAGACGAAAATTCTTTCTGGGGAGGTAGAGCAACGTAAGAACAATCGAAAAGGTGCAGTAGAAAATATTTGTGGGTTCATTAGTCCTTTTCCAGATAATGGATAACCTAAGTTGTATTGGAAGGGATAAGGGAGTTGATGAGAAGATACAGTCAATTGGTGAAAGACACATAAGATAATGGGTGATCAGAGTTGTCAAAATTTGCTGAAATTTCACAGGTCTTTTTCGGCACGTATAAATGCGACTACTTTAAGAATAGTCATTTTGCTTTCTATAGAAATCCGTATCGTTTTTCTTTCCTTGTAGAAAAGAAAGTAAAAAAAACGTCTCTTTCTTTCCCACCTTAATAAATGCAGATGTCAATTAGATTAGATGAAGAAAACAGATTTCTATAAATAGTCACGTTGCTTTTAGTTCATACCAATGAAATCAGAGTCTCTCAAGGACAGTAAAAATTGGTCAATGACTTAACCGCTGTTGGCTGCTAGAAGCAATTAAGCTTGTCTTCGAATGCGCTACGCAAAAGAAAAAATGGCATCAAGCTATTGACCCCGAGGAACTGTCGCTCAGACGGAATCACTCCATTACATTAAGATGAATAGTGCATTAGCAAAAATTTTGAACGCCTTGCCATAAAATCCGTCTTTGATCTGTTAACTGTACGAGTTTTTCTTTTCTTTTCTTTTTTAAAGCTCTTGATCATAATCAGGAATAAAGTTTCTCATATTATAACAGACGAATTGATTCTCTTTCCATCATACATTGTCTGCGTGTGACTTTGCATGTGAGTATGTATATATGTATACGTATGTTTGCGATTGTGTATGAGTGACTTAAATGTGTTTGTGTCATTTAATGTACACACACATGCAAAGTTTAAAATTTGAAATTGAAATAAATTTCCCATCATAGTCTGGACAACACCTACTCTGTGCTGAGCAATAAAATCATAAAGTTGGAATAGAAAAAAATGTTAATTTTTTTAATCTTGAAAAATCAGATAATTATAAGATTTTATTGAACTTTTCAGAAATTTTTCGGTAACAAATAGAATTATTTTAAAAGCTTCTTCTTTTTTCCCCGAAAATCTCTTTAGCTCTGACATTGAATTAGTATATACCTGCAGAGACGTACACACACACACACACACACACACGCACACAATTTAAATGAAATTGAAAAGAACGTAGTGATGGCTATTTTCCATTTCTGTTTGGCAACAACCTCTGGGTAACAGGAAAAGTATAAACCGAAGTCATTTTTATGATACCTGTATATATATATATATATATATATATATATATGTGTGTGTGTGTGTGTGTGTGTGTGTGTATATATATATATATATATATATATATATATATATATATATATATATATATATACTCGTTTTGCCTTTTCAACCGGGAAGGTAAAGGCTCTCTACTCGACCTGTGCTTTACCTCCATCCCCGAATCCTGCAGCGCCTTGCAGCTCTGCCCTCTTGGTAACTCTGATCATGCAGTAGTATCAGTTAACATCTCCTTTAACTCCACCCCCTATAAAGAACCTTCTACCACTAGAACTTCGTTCTACTATCAACGAGCTGACTGGGACGCGTTCCGTGATTTCCTCCGCGATGTCCCCTGGGATGGAGTCTTTAAACTCCCCGTCCAAGAATGTGCTTCTGAGGTCTCTTCCTGGGTTAAAGCTGGAATCGACGCTTTCATCCCATCAAGGGAATATAGGGTCAAGTCGCGCTCCTCCCTCTGGTTCTCGGCTGCTTGCTCAGCCGCCATCGCCCATAGGAACCACTACTTCCACCTATTCCGTAGCGACATGTCTGACTGCAATAAACGTCTCTTTGCCTCCGCCCGTAATGAATGTAAGCGTGTCCTCAACGATGCTATGTCACTATTTGCGGCTCGGATGAAGGAACGTATTGCATCTCGCAAATTTAGCTCCAAAGATTATTGGCGTCTCTGCAAGAGCGTATTGAACAATTGCAAACCCTCTATACCTCCTTTATTCAACCAGTTCGAAGTCCTGACCTCCTCTACCGACAAGGCTGAATGCTTTGCTCGGAAATTTTCATTCAACTCGACGCTCGACTCTTCCGGTGTACCCATCTTCGACTTCCCTCTTAGAACTGAGGCCATATTGAGTGGGTTAAATATAACCCCATCTTTGGTACTGGCCGTTATCTCCAATTTAGACCCCAACAAGGCTAGTGGTGGAGACGGGATACCAACCATTGTCTTGAAGAAATGCGCGCCTGAACTGGCGCCCCCCTTTCTAAACTATACAACTACTGCCTCAAGGAATCTTGTTTTTCTGACTGCTGGAAGTCCTATTCGATCGTTCCTGTCTTCAAGAACTCCAGTGACCCCTCTGACCCTTCCAACTACCGTCCTATCAGTCTCCTTTCCCTCTTTGGCAAAGTCTTCGAAACCCTAATCAATACCGGGGTGGTTAACCACCTCACATCCCATAATCTGCTCTCAGACAAGCAATATGGTTTCTGCTTTGCCCGATCTACAGCCGATGTGCTTACGGCCATCACTGAAACAGTCTACCGAGCTCTCCAAAATAACGGGGAAGCCCGAGCCGTAGCCCTAGACATCTCCAAAGCATTTGATAGGGTTTGGCATGCCGGTCTTCTTCGCAAGCTCCAGGGTTATGGCATTACGGGTCGATTATATAACCTAATACGATCATTCCTGTCTCACGTTGACTGCTGACCTGAGATGGAATAAATACATTGAGTCAATTGCCTCATCCACTGCAAGGAAAGTTGGCTTCCTGAGCCGCGCTAGGAAGTTTTTCTCCCCGGAGTCGATCCTCCAGATCTACAAATCCACAATTCGCCCTTGCATGGAGTATTGCTGCCATATATGGTCTGGTGCCCCTTCTGTTTGCCTCGGGGTTCTTGATAGGCTCCAGAGGCGGATATGCAATGTGGTTGGCCCTGCCCTGGCGTCTCGTCTAGTCACTTTCTCACAGACGCGCCGTCGCCTCCCTCTGTCTGTTCTACAAATACTTTCATGGAAATTGCTCCGAGGAGCTGCATTCGCTGGTTCCCAGACTTCATACGAGGCTGGCATCCCGCTCTCACCCCTTCACTGTCGAAACTTCTAAATGTAGCCGTCTCTTCTACTCTAATAGCTTCATGTCACGCACCTCTCGCCTGTGGAACTCCCTTCCCTTTTCCTGTTTCCCTGTGAGCTATAATCTCCAGCTATTCAAGTGTAATGTCAATCGACATCTCCAGTTGCTTGATCTATCCACTACCCTCATCCTTTCTTCTATCACTCCTATCTGATCTTGCTCTAAATTTTCTGTAACCCCTTGCGTCCAAGTGGCTCCCCGCCTTGCTTGGGGTGAAATGCTTAAAAAAAATATACAGTAATATATATAGTAATATATATATTAATATATATATATATATAAATATATATATAGTAATATATATAGTAATACACTAATATATATATAGTAATATATAATATATATATAATAATATATATATATATACTATAGTAATATATAATATATATATAGTAATAAATATATATATATATATATATATATATATATATATATATATATATGATAATAATAAATGTAGCATTTTAAATCGAAAAACAATTTATATTTTAAATCTAATCATCTTACCATCATCGAAGCGACTTATTCCAAACTCGTATAAATTTCAAAGAAAAATGTTTTCTTGCAGCTCATTGCATTAAACAAACATCATAACTTTTGTTGGCTTTTTTTGGTTTCGGTTTACATGACTGAAAAGAATGATTTCGTCTTAGACAAACGGGTTGGGGTGACTCGTATCAATACAAGTCTACATGGCACCTAAATGTGGATGTGAAACACCGTGATTATTACACAGTAAAGATGTTCTTCGTGCTGTTCTCTGAGCTCAAGTCAAGATATTCTCTAATGGGATTCAGGTTGGGTGATGCTTAAACACATAAAAGAAAAGATTCTTATGATTTTCCCTCATACACAAAAGATTGATGTAATTAACAGTAAATTTCCAACAGCAATTTTATTAATGGTATCGATATTTGACATTGGAAATTGATTGAAATATTTGTCAAGTTTCACAGAAACTTGAGGTGACCCAAATCCTAGCAATGCTTGGAATTATGATACGTCATGTGTCGCCTTCACATTCAAGTGTGGTGCAAATATATTCGTTGCAAGAAAAAAAATCATTTAGGAATTGAACAGGTGGCTATATGTGCTGGTTACAATCCAAGAATGCTTCTTTCTACGAACCAAAAATAATTTACCTTCAACAATCTTTAAAACTGCTTAAATTCATTCCCTTCACTTGCATATTATTTTTTTACAGTAGGGTTCACCCTGTACAAGGCCCATGGACCACTCAAGGTAGAGGGTACGTTAAGTGGTAGTTTAATATGGATAGAAGGTGTAGACAACGGTTGACTCTAGCCTTGAACAGGCTAAGATTGTAATGATCGGGCAGTGGTTCGCGGGAAAAACTGTTCGAGTGGAACTATCTTCTCGTCGATGGAATACAGAGGGAATGTGGGTGGGGTGCTACTATGTAAATGGCATGGTGAGTCCTAACCATAAAGGCTAGACCTGGCGGAACCAAGAAATGTCCGTGCACTTTCCATATTAGTAACGATAGAGCCTGTGGATGGATGGAAAATGATTCTTCTCCAACAAGGGTTCGGAGATGCTATCAATATTGGAAAGAAAGGTCTGGGCAGCTCCTGCCCAAATATAACAACAGTACTCCATTTTGGGCTTGATCTGGCTCTCATAAAGGTAGAGAATAGCATGAAGAGTCGGGTACTTACTGGAGCGGTACAGGGAGCCGATCATTTTATTTGTATCGTTAGCGATGGATCGTATATAGGAGTTCCACTTGACCTCGGTTTTGAGTTTGAGGCCCAATATACTCTCAAAGCACGGGGCTTCCTCGAGGGTACATCCGTTCATCGTGACTGGCGGTAGTTCAAGATCTGATCGGCGGTGATGGAATGTAATCAGTTTGGTCCTAAAGGCATTAAATGTAATCAGCCAGTGTTTGCCCCACAGGGAAGTTAGTGTTAAATCGGAAGAGAGATCAGCTGCCAATCTCTGATCGTCAATATTTTTAGAGGTGCACCCGTATATCATCGGCATAGACGTTTACAAATGATCGGAGTATATTCTTAGGTAGATCATTTATGTACATCAGAACGAGGGTTGGTCCGAAAAGTGAGGGACATTCTGCGTTGACCACCAGGGTCTCGGAGGACTGGCCGTTAATAACGATCTTTAGGGATCTACCTGTTAGAAAGCATTTTATAATAGAGAAAACCCTATCAGTGATTTCATCGCTGGAGTGCTTATGAGATATCTAATGCTATGGTCCTAGCGGTATGTGTGTCGTAAAGGGCCTCACTAATTTTATGTGTAATGGTAGTTAGGACATCAGCAGTGGATCGGGCTGATCGAAAACCACACTGCTCGTCGCAAAATAGGTTGTTCCTGTCTAGGTGTTCGAAGACCTTCTTCTTGATTAAGGCCTCAAAAAGCTTAATGATGGTACTGAAGAGACTAATGAATCTTTACTGGGAGAGGGAAGATCGGTGGTCTGCGTTCTTGAAGACCGGTCATACGCTTGCCACGTTCCACAGGCTTGGGAAATATTTCTCCTGAACACTGACTAGGGATGGTCTGAGGTGCCAATGGGGCTAAAATTTTTTTGGGTATTTGTCAGGGCGGGATGTTAGAAAAAGATCAAGGAAATTAACCTGTTGTCCGATCGTCTACGGGACTCGGTTGGGTCCATCAATGATCTTGATTAGGTTATGGAAAAGTCTCTGCAATATCTGTCTTCCTCACTCTTTGTGGTAAACATTGAAGTCACTATATATATTAAAACTGTCCGAGGGGAATTTGGTGAGGATGTTATATATTCTGAGTTATTACCTGAATGTGAACAAGGTGATCACTTAAGATAAATTATTTAAAAAAAATTTCGTTGACTCTTGAGTATCTTCATTCTGTGAAAACCAAATGCCTCTTTGACAGTCAAGAGATTGTTTCCGTAAAAGTTTCTAGCCAAAATGTTTCGTAAAGAACGGATATTTTTAGTTAATTGTATTTAATAAACACTACTTTGCATCTTACCCCGGGTAGATTCTAAGGACTAGCTGGACATTATTCAGGTTCTTTTCGTCATGTCAACCCACTTGATCACATGATTACTGGTAGCGGCGTTAAAATTCGAAACTGCTCGTAGAAAGAGCACCGAATCCAAACTGACGCGAAGCAATTCTATGCACATGCGCAGATGGTTTTTTTTTATTTATAGATATCATGTAGATGTCATCAATATGTTGTATTAAGTGAAATAATGTTTGTAGTTTATGAATTTCTGTAATGCTGGAAGTCTATAAATTTCTATAATATGGTTTGTTTATGAGCCCCTATAGTGTTGGTATTCTATGAATTCCCATTATATTTGTAGTCTATGAATTCCTATGATATTGGTAGTCACTGAAATATCTCTAATGTTGTCTATGAATTCCTATAATGATGGTATTCTATGAATTTCATAGATGTGAGGCAACCAATATTGTAGCAGTCTTACAGATTTTTCTTTGTTTAGAAATGGGGTAAATTCTTAAATAATTTTCTTGCGTGATACACAGAAACAACATTCATTCAAAAATTGATCACATGACTTCTGACGGTGTTGCTAAAATTCGGCAGTTTTACGAACTGCCCATGACGAGCATCGAACTTAAAATGAGTCGAATTCAGTCTTTCCGCCTACGCAGATATTTTTTATAGGTATCGTGTGGGTGCCATCAATATGTTGTAATAACTGAAATTACTCATAAATTTCCATGGTTCTGCGTATGTTCTATATTTAAAATCCAGACGACTACTTATTAATAGACAAGGAAGTACAAATTTTTGTGTGAATTGTAGTTAAGTAAACACGACTCTTGTCATGAGACAATTTCAAGGGGAGATATTAAAGTTATTCAGTTTCTATTCATGTCAATCATCTTAGATAAAAATAGAGGGTGAAACGGATCAGGTTGGGGGTATACTTAATTGTAAAATATTTAATACGTTTTAATTAAGTCATCTGTTGATTCTATCGTCGTCGTAGCTCTCAGCCTATTCCTGGTGATTTCATTTATTTACTAATTAACATCTTTAATTAGTTTATTAATTTCTTCTCCTCGTTCAGATTTAATCAACGGTTCTTTTAGTTTTCTCTCGGCTTAAAATCTCAGTATCTTATATCACTTACCAATTAATTAAGATGTCACGTCAAACCTCCTATTCTACTTGCTATAAAATTTAACTATCAAGTCCCAAAAATCACTTCACGAGCGAGAAAACTGAAATCATTTTCTCAAAGCATCCTCAAAATGTCCAACTTCAAAATTATTCGGGGAAAAGCACCAATTAAAATATCTTGTAATAAATCCCATTCTTATTCTGCAATTTGATTCCGTATATAAGAATTGCTTTCAAAAGCCTTTCTCGAAGATTGATTAAAATAAAGAATTAAATTTAAATCCTTTCACAGATGATGGTTCTAAATATATATGGTTATACAGGTCTTAAAGTCTTTGAGAAATTCCAGGCAAAGACATACGCGCGGGCGTTTATATAAGAGATAGACATTACACACGGGGTGAACATTTACTTTTATTAATCAAAGTCAGAAGTTGAAGATCTGAATTAAATTAGAGATTTATTTGGAAAAATACCATTTATCTTTCATACACGAAGAATATTAAAAAGTTTGTGGAAAATAAACACGGGCTTGGGTGTTATAATCTTTTATGAAACGGAAGTTATTTCGTGTTAATAGGTTACGCCAGTTTAAAAACAACCCTCTTTAGAGAAGAATGAATCCTGTGAAAATTGATGGTAATACTTGATTGGAAATCTGAGGGCATGATTGGCATTTCCCACAAGAGGAAGAAGAGCAAGCGTTCGATCGTCTTCTTACGGCCCTTGAAGAGATAAAGGGTTAGGGTTAACCATACTGACAACCGGTAATGAATGATGGGAAAGATGTACACGGAGCACACCTCTGCCCTACCATTTAAGGACAACCGGCTTTGGAGCCAAGTCCGGACCAACGCTCCTACCTTTGCCAGTACCTCCGACTAATTCTTCTCCTTCTGTAAATCGAGCCCGAACTACACTCCAAGAATGCAGACTAGACCGTCAGTCCAACTGAAGGGTCTCGGAAAATTAACACCCTTCCAATAACCTAACCGCAAACCGGATGACTTGTTGCGGTTAATCTTGGCCTCCGTGACATTTTCGTACCTTTTAAGCGCGTTCTGTACCACCACGACACGACACGAAAATGGAAACGTCATCGGCGTACGCAAAACACTCTAGCTCGATCTCAACCAGGGACAGCGATTCCACGTAGGGCTGGACTGCACACCCTGTTCCCCAGCCGGCGAAGAAGAGGCTCCAACGCCAAAGTGTAAAGTAGGAACGACAGCGTACAACCCAGACAATCCGACCGAGATTGCGCAAAAGCGCTCGACCGCTTTCCTTTCACCTGTACTACTGGGGGGAGTGATACAGCAGGCTGGAAGCAAAGTCCCTCTCGAGAGCTTGCCTGTCGATTTGACAAATTGCATCCCCCTTGGGAAAGTGGTTCTTTGAGGGGAAATGGATTGAGAGATGGCGGATCCCTAGTGGGAGAAGTGGACAGGCTGCTAACTTTGTCCCTTCTTTCCTGGCTGGCGAGGCACGAAGGGATTGAGACTTGGAATGTTCCATGACTATTTTCCGACTTGCTTCGCTCGGACTACTTCTTTTTGTTATTCTCTTCCTCTTCCACTTCATCTTCCCCACCTCTTTTTAAAAGAGGGGGGCACCATAGTGGAGCCATTTCCTCCACCTCCATATAGGTGTTCAACAGCGCCAATTGATGCTCCTTTCGCTGTTCTGCCTGCTGCGGATATTGTTGCTGCTTTTGTTCCGGCTGTTGGTGTTTTTGCTGCTGCTGTGGATGTTGTTCTTGTTGCTGCTGCATCGGTCAGTCAGGTTGGCACTGCTTCTGCTGTTGTTGCTGTTGGTGATGTTGCTGCTGCTGGTCTTTCTCTTGTGAGACATCCTGCTGGGGAGGAGGGTGTTGCAGCCTTCTGCCTCCTCCTCACTACCTTCTGCCACTCACTGAAGCCATTGGGGCCTGACAGGACATTTCTGGACCCACTGCTTCCTTGGATGCTGTTGGTTGTGGCGGTGGCACCGGATTCTTACTGGGGTACGTTTTTGACAGGTGCTCCGTGGCGCCATAGGACCAGCAGTGAGGTCGACGACCTTCAACGATAACGAAAATCGACAAGTTAAAGTGTCGGGTATGTCTATGAAGCATTTGCTGGACATTTTCACCTGCAGGACAAAACCTCCGGTGGCAATGCCCACTTTGCTCATCACTGGTGCGACACCCTCAATTTACCCAAAATGGTCCTCAATTATATCCATAATGCAGACCGAGTACATGGGCACCCGTAAGACAAAAATTATACGACATGGGTTGTAGTATAATTTTTGTCTTACGGGTGTCCATCTGCTCGGTCTGCATCATCACCGATTGTGG
The DNA here is from genome assembly GCA_903632075.3 of Acanthosepion pharaonis. Taxonomy (NCBI): domain Eukaryota; kingdom Metazoa; phylum Mollusca; class Cephalopoda; order Sepiida; family Sepiidae; genus Acanthosepion; species Acanthosepion pharaonis. Next base: position 1,198,889 of record CAHIKZ030004506.1, on the reverse strand, counting down.
TGGTGAGGATGCTTCCCGACAGTGTCCTTGCTTCAAATTGAGTCGCCAGCTGAACGTCCTACATCGTATTAGTTCTTCGGGCCAGCAACTTGATTTCTATGTTGAGTCTCTTCAGAGCCTTCTCCGTTATCTCCCTGATGACGCCGATCAACTTTCTTGATTTCCTATCAGTGTTCAGCCGGGAGCTCGTTCTTGTAGTTACTGCCTCCAAGTTAGAAGGGATGATCAAAAGGTAATTTCCGGAAACATACTACTTGTACTGTTCTTTCAGAGTCTCATAGTAATCCAGATCCTCAACCCGAAAAGGAATGACAGCAAAACACTTCCCACTCCCCAATTTATAGACGGAAGCACGCAAATGAATGCTGGGATTTTTCCTTGTCATTAAAATAGGCTGGTTCTCGGTTTCATATGACTCAGTCCCGGTCTTGAAGTCAGAACGCTACATTCGTTTATCCGAATTCATTCTTGTGTGACAACACCAATTCTTAGTTTGTAAACGTTTTGCCATGTTACTGTTAATTTGCCTTGCATATATTGTTTGTTTGATTTACATTATATTTTGGCCTGTTTTTTTTTTTTTTCTTTTTCTTGTTATTGTTTATTGCAAACTTTGCCAATTCCATTTGTTGGCAGTTCTTAGGCTGAAGTTAACAGCCAGGGCAAAATGACCCTACCCGATAGAATCAACGGTCACGTTTCCGCCGTAACTAAGGCGAGCCTTCAACTTGAATGATTGTAGTTTGACCTGCAGAGGGATGGGCAGCGCCAGGTCTAATTGCCCAAGACATACTACGCATGAATGAATATCTTTCCGGTTTTCAACCCAGATATGTGGTGGGGAAGGGTCAGGTGTTTAACCAGTCATGAGTTTGATAATGGTAATGAAAAGACAAAGAATGAAATTAAAACGTTTCCCTAATGTAAATAACAGCATTTATGTCTCTTCTCCCCCACCCCGATAGTTACGCAGTAAGGATTATATTCCTATTTTAAATAACTTTTAAATCAATTTCTAAATTTAGTATTTGTGAACCGAGGAATCGGAGACCCGAGTTCGAATTCCAGTCGAATCCATTACATTCACTTACGTGCTAATACCCTTGGCTAAGATATGAAACCTCTTTTTCTCTACCCCATCCCCAGTTATGGGTAAATAGCAGGACCGGGATCTGTAGCCTTGGATGGCAACTGGTCTACCGCAGAAAGAAATGGCAAGATACATGATCGCCTAAGCGTTTATCACGCATAGCACATAACTGACAGAAATTCACTTCGTGCTAATACCCTCGGGAAAGGTATGAATCCTCTTCTTCTCTCCCCCAACCTATGGGTAAATAGCAGGACAGACTGGGTTCCATAACCTTTGATGGCAACTGGTCAACTACATAAAGAAATGGCAACCTACTGCGGGAAAAATCTTCCTCGTTAGTGATGTATCGAAAGATACGTGATCGCCTAAGCGTGTATTCCGCATGGTACATAACTGACTGATTTGTGAACCGATTATCAGATATGATGTACAGTGATTCCTTAAATATTTTGTTCTCTTTTGCCAATCTCTGGTTTTATAGTTCCGACAAAATATCTTAGCATTTTTATTTGATATTTCTCTAAGCTTTGCTGACTTTGGCGTCAAAGTCAAATGTTGGCGCGGAATTATGATTCACTCGTTGTTTTTAATGAGTGACAAACTATCTATGATAGACATTTTTGATTCAGTAAACGAAGAATAGGCATTAAATTTGGTCGTTTGACAATCGTGTTTGTTGTTCTCAAAGAGATATTTCCAAAGATGCATACCAAAATACTCTGATAGAAAGTTTCGATTTCTCTAGTTAAATGGACGGCAGAAAACAGTTTTATTTCGGGAAATAGTTTTTTGAGCACCTGAAATTACGTGATATTTACTTATGCGTGCTTATAAGAAATTAGATTCCCTTTTTTCACATTATTTTTATTTTTTTTCAGAGTTTCGAACGAATTCATTGAGATTTCATGAAAATATTTCTAATTTGTTATTCGTTTATATAAAATTATTTTTGTAGCGGGGAAAAATTATTATGGAAAAGAAAAATCTGGAAAAGTGGGTGGTTTTCAAAACACAATCAATCAAACAGATAAGGAAGGGATTTAGGAATCAAAGGTAAACATAAGTTTCGAACAATCAAGCTGAAGAAGATGCATATGTAGTAGGTTAATGAGACTTAAAAGAATCTGACGAATAAGTTGGTGAAGAGGCACAGGGAGGTCAGAGAAACATAAAATAATGTGGCGAACAAGTTCGTGAAGAGGCACAGGGAGGCTAGAGATAATTAAAATTTTACCAAGAAAATTACTGATGAAGAATAAAAATATAAAAATAAAACGCCACGTTGTTTAAAAAAATATCCATTTTCTAGAAGTTCAGCGTTAAGATAAGTCAAAAGTTTGAAATTAGAGTGCTGCCTTTAAATTCAGGTTGACCCTATCCACGTGGAAAGCAGGAGTCATTTTGTATTTGCCTTGTTCTTAGTCTAGTTTACTAAACATAAAAAAAATGGTTTTATTTATGACCAGCTGTTTCTTTTCCGTTGCCTCGTTCAAGGATACGAACTGGTCGTCGCCAACATCTGATTAACTACTTTTGTTTGTTGAAAAGCACAAAGTAATCGATAATAGAAATTCATTTTTCCAACACATTTGTAATAATTTACGAAGTAATCAATTAACAAAGCCGCCCACTCCTTCTAGCAACAAATTGATTGCCTTACGCGATTGTTGTTTCCTGTTGATATTACAAAGTTTGCCTTAGTCCAGTGAAATGCTACGTACTGGAACAAATCTATCGTTAAGCTATAGACATTCTCATAAATTGATGTTGCAATATCGATAGCCAACGAATAAAGAAAAGTCAGCAATTTTAAACTTAGTCAACAAGTAAAAAATTATCATACATTTATTTCCTTCAAATTAATGTTGCGGCTTCAGTAGTAATTGTCGTTTTGTTCTTGGTCAAATAATCTTTTAAAGAAAGCATAAAAAATATATTACATCAGTCACTATTTCTTTATCTGCAAGCCAATTGCGAGTGATTGCCAATTTTAAAGAAAACAATGATTAAATAGTCATGTACATAATCGACACTATGCAATAATTAGAACAACATTAATAATGTTTATGATTCCTTCAATAATATAATAGGGTATTACTTTTAAATAAAGGCGCATAAGATGGTGCAAAACGTAAATTTTCAGTGTCCATTTTCAACTGCAAGACTGTCCAGCGGGAGAGACTGGCCCTCGTACGGGCGATTGTTTTTTTTTAGCGAGCCTGTCGTCGTCGCGGCTGACGGACGCGCGTCACACGCATAGCCGTGGTAAACAAGCAGAGTGAAAGTCTTTAAATTTGTACGCTTGCTGTACATTTAAAACAAAGTATATTACAGACACTTTAATGACTGGCGTGTATCATATAAGGCGGAAAGTATGCTTGATCATATATGAGCAGATAGGTTTGATCACAGACAGTTGTATAACAACCTTCATATTTGACGACACGTGTACACTATACCGAGTGTAACAGCATAATTGTTCATTCCACAAAATGTTTAATATCTAAAAACACTAAACTAGTTGAGTTCTTTTTTCCAGGTTTTCAGATAAGAACACCATTTATCGTAAGAATCGCTGAAAAACCCTTTGAGTTATTTAGCTAGAAAGAGAATAGGTTAAAATCGTTTTGCGTCAACCCCACTGTCTTCCTAACTGAGAAATAGTGAGAGGAAAAAGATCATTCGGGCATGCAATAATGGTACCAAAATTCATACTCTGGCTTTCATTGTTCATTCAAGATTCATCAAGAGAACAGTGAATAAGTTTAAAAAAGAAGGAACGGTAGAGAGGAAAACTGGATCAGGAGGTCACAACGGGAAGAGGGATCATCATTTCAACTTAGAACTAAAGAGATCAATTGGAAAAGATCTGACTCAATCCATATGACGTTTGGCATGTGAGAGAGGGGTTTCAGCTATGACAGTTCAAAAAGCAGTGATTCAAGTATTTGAAAATGAAATCCTACGTGAAACGTGTGAGACAACTTGTTATTCCAGAACAGAAAGTTAGAAGGTTAGAGAGGGCAAAGATCATCATGAATAAGTTGGAAAATGATCCTGGAATGATATATATATTTGAACTTTATGTCATTCCTTCATGTGCTTCCGATCCTTAGCCATGATTAATTAATGATGAACATGTCATTTTCGTTTACGATAAATTTCCTTATGATTCTTCTGTTAAGCATGGAGAGTAATTATACATTGTTATTGCTCAAAATAGAGTAAAATAGTGTTATAAAAACGTTAGCGAATTCCAGTAAAATATCTTTGATCATTCCTAAGATATAGCGGTTCAAAGCTGAATCTAACAAATGGACAATTTTGCTGTTACACGATTTGGACAATTTTGCTGTTACTTCCGGGGTATATACGTATGTATATATGTGGTCAAACCTTCAGTTATTAGGTAACGCAAAATTAATCATTCTTGTACAATTGTAGAATCTTATTTTACCAAAAATATGAACTTTTCCGGCAGTCATTATAAGACTATGAATGTAGATATGATCTAAATATTTAATTCGTTGAGAAATATTCATATTTTTAGACGTTCAATGTTATCTATGATTCATTGATTACACTTGGCATTATAGAAATGGCTTTTTTATCAATATCTTTTCATGTTAAAAGTTTTATGCGTTTAATATGACAGCGTCTCGAAATGGAAACACTTCTCGAATGAAAAAAAGATTAGCAACAGGACTACAAAGACGGTGACGACAAAGCCTATCTCAAAACCAAGTTAAAGCAAGACAATAACTTTAACAAAGATATCTGAATACTTCATAAGAAAGGCATTAACAAATAGGACTGCAGTCTAAGGAACGGATTAATTAAACGATTCATTGGCTTCTAAGATATGGGAATTTTGAATCACCGTTTCATTGAATCCCCATCCATTGTTTCAAAACTATTATTTCATTGTATCTCAATACTAAAACTGCCGTCATTTTTTACGACACGGGCATACTAATTATTCAATAGTAAAGAATAATTAATCTGAATTAATTAATACTAATCTAATTTAACTAGCAACCCGGGTTAACTTTAACCTAAACAAAACAAAAGTCATGTTCTATATACCGTGTACCTTTAGGCCGTGGACAAACATGGCTCTCCAAAATTCTCCATCCTTTGTATCGCTAAGCAATGTTTGTCTCCTTGCTACCCGCCCCAGTCTCTATTCTGTCATCAATTTACATAAGCTCGTTACTGTTTCCTTTTGTCCTTGTTGTCTTAAATATTCCCATGAGTGTCAAATTCGCCAAGCCCTATTTTCTTATTAACTGTCTCAGAAATTTCAACTGCCACTTTCTGATTCTAAGAAAATGTGTCCTTTTTTTTCTTGAAAACTTCCTCATTGCTCACATATTTCATCCATGCTATTCCCAGCATCCTTCTGTAGAATAATATCTCGGTCGTTTCAAATCTGTGAGGAACTTTCTACTCCGTACAGCGCTTAGTAATGTCTGTCTTTTACCATCGTTCCCATTCTACATTCTACCATCCATTCACTTAAGTTCGTCAAGTAGTTGACCCGCTGCCTCCCACTTTTCTTCTTACCCTCGATATGTCCCATGAGTGTCATATTCCCCAAGCCGTCTTTGCTCATTATATGTCTGAGAAATGTCATCTGTCTGTTTCTAATTCTAAATATATATGTCCTTTTAGCTTCTATTTTCCTTAAAACTTCCCCATTGCTCATATTCTTTGTCCATGGTATTCTTAGCATTATTCTATAGAACCAAATTTTTATTTGTGAGATAATTATGCAGCATTCCCTGTCATATAGGAAGACTGATATTACATAGTTCATCACTTTTCTTTTTTTGTTTGTGTGTTTCTAACGTGATTTTATTGTTTATTTGTTCATTTATAGCAGTAGACAGACTCTCCTATCGTCCGGTTCACACTTCTCCCAGGTCTTTTAAACAGGGGTAAAGGTTTATCCTTTGTTACCTGTTTATGATTGGGTTTCCGGTTCCTTTTAAAATCTACATCATCTCTATACTCCTAACGCTTGTCCTTTCTTGTGCTAATACAACTCCACGCTGTAACATTGAGTGGCTCTTGGGCCTTGTATTGGGTGAAAATTAGTAAAAAAAAAAAAAAAAGAGAAGTTTCTGGAAGCTATCTTTTGCTATACCAATACACTTTTGGATTCCTGTCACATTTCCATCGTCTGTTAAAAGGTTTAACACGCAATGGAAAATTTTAACTTCAAGTACTTCCCAGATATTTGAATGTCGGCCTCTGTTTGATTCCAACGTCCTGCAGAAGTACAGGTAAAAAAATATAAATGTCTGACAGACAATGAAGTAAGACCCAGTAATTATCTAAATAAGAATCACCTGCCAACTATCAATATTTCAAGTCTTGGCTTATCCCCTGGACTCAGCAGGAAATACCTAATGACCTCAGCTACGAGGTAGGACCCAGTTTGGAAGCCTAATTGATGACTAAGATGACTGTAAAGTCGAATCAACATCATTCAATCTAGTCATAAGAACATTCCTGGCGAAAGAGGAAATAGTTTCGCGTACGAAGACTGCAATTAATCATGCGCTTCACATTAAATTATCCTGTCTTTGCAGCGAAAACTGATAAAAACGGGTGTAAATAAACAGTTTCACAAAGTGTTGATAAGCCGTAAAATAAATAAATCAGTTAATCCTAAATGTTTGTTCGTCATCAGAAATATGATTTGAATTAAATTAAAAGAATAAAAAATTATGAAAAATTTTCAAGCTTCTTTTGAATTTGATTTTATTGTATTTCCGGATATGATTCATTGTTCGCCCTTTGAGAAACATTTTCAAGGCCAAAGTCTGACGCATTCCCTCTTTCTATCCTCCAGCTCTTGTAATTCTTCTGTGCTCTTAAAAATCACTTTCTTTTCTTTCTTACTATTATTAATACTACCAAGGCTATTGTCCATTAAGTTTAAGTGTCACAGCCAAAACTGACGGATGTGAAAAGCAACCAAGGGAGGTAATCAATCAATTTATTAATTTGTACTTTCATGTTGACGGCTTCAAGTTTTACATTTTGATAAAATCGAGTTGCCTCTTTTTATAGCTTAGCCTTTTCAAAAAGACATCTCCTTTGTCAATCAAGTTCAAAGTTGTCTATAGATTTTATTGAATAGTGTTAGAGTGAATAATGTCTTTGAAATTCCAATTAATGTTGGGAAAAGGCTTTTCGTCCGTAGAAATCCGATTTATAAACCTGGAACTCAAAAAGAGGGGAAGATTATTTCTCTCATTCCTTTTTTAAACCTACATTCTGTCTATTTACTAAGTCTAAGTGTAATATTCAGGGGTAGACGGTTAGACAGTGAAAGGGTGGAACTGAGATGCCAACCTAGTAGCACGTTTAAATTCATGCAGTTTGGGAACCAGCGAAAGTAGTTCGTTGGAGTAGTTACTGTGAGAGTATTTATAGAAAAGACAGAGGAAGGCGACGGCACATCTGTGAGAGAGCAACTGTAAACGAGATGCCAGATCAGAGTCAATCATATAAATGTAGCTGTCTCTTCTACTCCAATAGCTTTATGTCTCGCACTTCCCGTCTGTGAAACTCCATTCTTCTTACTTGCTTCCCTTCTCCAAATATTCATTTGCAATGTCAATCGACATCTCCAGATCCCTTGATCTATTCCCACTCCTTCTCTTCATCCTTTTCTCAATCACATCTCTTTACTCTTGCTCCCACTCTCTGTAACCCCTTGTGTGCTAGTGACACTCCCGCCTAGCTTGGGATGAAATACTTAAAAAAAAAAAAAAGAAAGAAAGAACATTTCTTATATTAATCTTCCTACTGGGGTGTCATACCTGAACGTACCTATTCTATTATTAATAGACTCTCCCACACATAATAAGTAGTAGTAGTAGTAGTAGCGGTCGCCAGTTGGGCTCAGTGGTGTTGAGTGAGTCAATCGATGTCGGACATTGAAGTATCAACCATCACAACTAGATTGCTGCGTCATTAACTCTTATTTCAAGTTCCTAACGTTTTGTACGTCGGACCCTTATAGGACCGACTTAGCGAAATACAAGCCTCCACTGTGAAAACAACTCTACAACATGGGGAGAGCCTGTTTCCTAGAAAATCGACATTCTGTATTTAACCTATACTCGGTCATTAACCCTTTGAGCCCTGACCACCGCTTTACCGATGAAAAATCACTTAATGCCCAGTCACCAGTTGAACGGTGTGTAAACACTTGCGTCGTGTTTTGCTATTGGTTGTCTTATTTAGGAAGATTGGGACACAAAGAAAGAAATTCTGGCGATAAAGTGAAAGCATGCAATCATACTCTCTCCCAGCTAAGTATAATGTTTATATTTTTTGTAACTATTTTCATATCTACCATGAAACATTACCTACCAATTATTTACGAATTTTGACTCAGGAGCTCAGGCAGAAGGGTAAAATTGTTCAGGAACGCAGGGCTCAAAAGTTTAATTCCGACAACCGATTATCTACAAGAATATTTAGTTAACCCTTGCTCTACGGTGAGGCGTACTATGACTTTTTTTTTTTTATCGATATTTACTAAATTCACAATCGAAATTGGAACACTGGCGTAACACAATTTTCCAAATCGAGATACTCTGATCAGGGCTCCAACGCTCCAGTAGGAAAAATGTAAAAAAAATGCAATTTTTCTTTATGTACCGCGTGTCTCCTCAGGACGTAGGCGAACATTGCTTTCCACAACTTCCTGTTCTTTGTAACTTTTAATAAATTTTGTCTTTTTGTTACTTCTCCTATACTCTGTTCCAACATCCATTTACTGAAGCTCACTAAGTTATGCGTTGTTTTTCTCTGTCCCTCTCGCCTTCAATCTGTCTTGTGAGTATCAGATTTTCCCAGCCCCCTTTCCTCATTATGTGCTCTAGAAATGTTAACTGTCTCTTCCTGATGTTTAGTATAAATTTTCTTTTTGTTTCCATTTTTTTCTAAAACTTTGTCGTTGCTCACATGTTCGTTTCATGGTATCCTCAGCATCCTCCTGTAGAACCTCACTTATTTCCCTTTAAGTCTCTTTTTCATCTGTGAAGGGATTGTCCAGCATACGCTGCTATATGGAAGGACTGACATTACGTGACAGTTCAGTACTCTTTTCTTTGTTTCATTTCTGTGTGTCTTTGGGAGAATAGATGATTAACTAACACACTAAGGCAGGCCCCTTAAACAGATTACTTATCCACGTGGTTGCCGCATTGAGCTACTAAGTAGCTAGTTAGGCGATAATTTGAAAGCGCGCTTAAATTTTGAATTGATTTTTTCTCATTCGTAGCTCGTTCGTCCATTTTTTAAAAAATATCGCCTAAGGTTGTAAGAAGCGAAGTTAAGCATTTAGTAGCGTTAGGATTTTACAAGTATCCTCCAAATTTAACAATTCTGCTTATTTGTTAACTAAACACTAGGCTCGCGGTTTAGAATCTGATCATGATTTTTTAGTCGTTACAAAAGAAAACCTTTCACGAAAGGCGATCAATACAATAAATATTTATTCTTCTTTTATGTTTAGTTTCACTTCAAGGAGTAGGCAATCATGGCTCTCCACAACTTCCTATCCTTTCGTCTCCTTATTATCCCTCCCAACTTAATTAACACAAGCTCGTTAGGTAGGTTACTCTCTGTTTCATTTTGTTCAAGATGCCTTCAATATGTCCTGTGAGTGTTAAATTTTCCTAGCCTACTTTCCTCATTATGTATCTCAGAAATCTCAGCTGTTTCTTTATGATGCTAAGTATAAGTGATCTGTTTCTTTCTGTTTTCCTTAAAACTTATTTGTTGCACACATTTGTTTCTCTAAAACTTCGTCGTTGCTCACATGTTCGGTCCAAGGTATCCTCAACATCCTCCCGTAGAGCCACACTTCTTTTGCTTTAAGCCGCCTATTCATTTCTGAAGAGATTATACCACCTATGGTATTCTCAGAATTTTCGCCTATCGCAATGAACGAGTGTTCTCAAGTAGACAACCTGCCTTGAGCGCCTCTTGGGACTTAAGTGGAACCTCAAGTGGAACTGGTACATACGATCCATAGTTAAGATGCTGATAAAAAGTTCCAGTAAGTAACTAACGACTCTTGCTATCCGCTAACTTTACAACAACCAAATCAGGTTGGGGTGCAGCTGCCATATATGAACAAGAGCCTCGATAGAGTTCAAAAATATCTCCGCGGCCTTTCGGGTGATTAATTATTTTCCACACTACAACCCCTTTCTCACGTTAGAAGCCTCTCGCTACTATATCGCTATTTCTATGGAAAGTGTTTATCGATCGACATTCCTTAGTTCCACCAGTCCTGACGGTTACAGCTAAAACCCACCATGCCACGCTATTGTCCCGAACCACCTTCATTACCTTCGTATTCCATTGGTGAGATGTGAGTTCCACTCGAACAGCTTCTTCTCACGAAGTGACTCCCATAAGGATATTTCCACGATCACTACAATTTTAACCGGTTCAAAGTTAGGGTTAACTTTTATCTTTCCCACATATCTTCATAAGCTGTACCATCTACCTCGAGTGGCTCTCGGGCCTTGTACAGGGTGAACATTATTGTAAAAATATCCTTATGTAGAATCTTATCTGTTTTATTGGATTTTACATGGAATAATAGTCAAAAAAGAAAAATACGATTATTTTCGAATTTATATTGGGGCAACAGATTAAGTCGAAGAAAATTATAATTCTTGTTTTAATGACGCACTTTTATTATTTATTTTGAGAATAAATATAAATATGAAATTTAACATTAACTACCGAATTCTGTTTCTTTTTCGTCTAGAAGTTTCGATACTTAATCTATATGTTGTGAAAAGAAGGAGAAAACTAGACATATTTATTATTATTATTATTATTATTATTATTATTATTATTATTATGCAAGTGTCAGTAACAGAATAACGTTATTATATATCAGATGTAAGTGCACTGCCAAGGATTTTACAATAGAAATCCATTGAAAATCTATAAGAAAGGTATTGTCAATGGTCACGAAATAATGCAAGTTTTACTGGCAGCTATTATATGTAAGCTGTAAATATATAAATATAGGAATGTATTGAAAACGGAGAAGAGATTGTTCGCAGTCAGGAATTAAGGCAAACGTTTCTGACAATAAAACCACTACATGCATATTCTATGTAATCCATGAATTTGCAATACGTTTCTTTTGATGATTGCACTCAAAGAAGAAAAAAGACATCATCTCTCGAGAATAGTTAAAGTGATCCCTTTCGGGGGGGGGGGATATTTTAAAGAAATATACATTAGAATCTGTTGCTGACAACCCGTTCCAAGTAATTATTTTTTGTTCTTTTATTCGTTAGTTACCAAAACAATCAGCTTTTAAAGTATAAATTTTACGTTAATCAACTTTTTAAAGGATATCTACAATAATATATGCAGTGATTCAGCCTTTAACGAATTATGTAAATCTAAAATTGAACAGCTTCTTCATTATTTTAAATTAAGAAAAAAAATTCCTCCCTAATTTCCTTAATTTCCTCAAAATGACAGTTTATTATACAACACAAGTGACTGCCACCCCAATCCCAAGAATGCTTTAAGGGAAGGCCTTTTCATTTACAAAACTTACAGTGCAGCAACGATGCAGGAGGTTTTCAAATGGTTACTCTATAGATGAGGCGGTAACTATATTAAAGTGATTCAAAATTTAACCGTGCAGATCAAAAGCGCGTGCATCTTCAAAGAAGAGTTATTATCCATGATACGCGAGGAATTAAGTTGTCTAAAAAAATAAATATGGCACAGGATTTAATAGGAATTTTATCGGGTTTCACCCGTAAATGAAAAAATTAAAACCTTTCCCCCGCCAACCCCCCCATAAAAACTATAAAAATAAATAAATATAATCTTACTATAATTATTCTATTTACTAAATCTACAGTTTTACAGTAGAATATGAAAAGGAAAGAAATGAATGAAAGAAAAAATTTTGGTATCACTTCTCCAATTTTTGAAATCCTAAACTGGACCAAAAAACCGACATCTAACACGATATGTCACTGATTCAGCTGTGAAGAAGGCCTATGGGTTTAGTAATCCTAGATTCTCAGAAAGCATTAATACATTTTCTTTTTATTATATTTCTACTCGAGTCAAATGTTGGCCAATGACACAGGAAGAAAAAAGAAACATCTTACCAATGAGGCAGGCCATTACGGATTTCCTTTTGATATAAAAAGAAAATGTCCAAAGAATTCAAAGAACTTAAGAAGGAAATGAAAAGAACGCAAGGGCCAAGAATTTTGACTCGAAGTTGTCATTCCGGCCTATCCTTTGAATTTTCAGAAAGTCCATTAATTGCGATCAATTTTTTTTCTTTATTTCTTAATCATCAATCGAACGCGGTAAAAAAAATCAAAATTTAATGATTTATTATTATTATTATTATATTTCGATTTCTGATAGGTTTACACTACCTACTAAGGTAAGGCCTAAGGCAGGTGGTGGTGTATTGTTATGGTTACATTTCATGATTTGTTTTCCAAATTCTATAACATCACTAACGTTACATGGACAAAGTTCTTAGTGTGTGGGTTCTATTTATCAAGACTTTTTGTATTTTTCTTACGCTGGGATTTCCAATTATTATTATTACTATTATTATTATTATTATTATTAAAATAAGATAGTAAAGAGTTTAGGTACCAATTTCTTTCCACAAACACACACTGTTTCTTTGTAGATTAGATGTTATACGCAGTAATCTAAGTCATGAGGCAAGTTTTAAAATTATGTGCTTGCTTAAGAAAATGGTCGGTACACAACTTAACGCTATTTTACTAACAGAAAACCAGTAGATTTACCAAATTCTTCTAGTCTCGTCTATGTATGACTGACACTTCTGTTCTCGTCTCTGTCTGTCTGCTGCTTCTAGTCTCGTCTCCGTTTGTCTGTCTCTGCTGGTCTCGTCTCTGTATGTCTGCCGCTTCTGGTCTCGTCCCCGTCTGTCTGCTTATCTATCTATCTATCTATCTATCTATCTATCTATCTATCTATCTATTCAGAGGTGGTCGCTTTACAGGACACTGTGGCGGCATCGAACAGACGATACGAGGGAATGCACCGTCTTCGTCCGGATCTTCTACTACTACTTACACAACAGGATGCTGTTATTCCAACCGGAAAACCAACAAGTGGAATTAGTTGCTCGCTCCTACTCGTTTGTGTTCACTGTATTACGTGTTCCTCCGTCCACCAGCGTCGGTTGGCCGATATCCTTGTATTTTCCTCTGAATCGTCCGCAATACTAAAAGAGACTTCCCTCAAGTCGACGTGTTTCCTGGCCTCTCGTAGTTGTGAAAATGATAAAAGTTATTAGACAATTTAGGAATTTCGCCAAGTACAAGGCTATTATCACGTATTTTTGCCTTTAGGATTGGCCGCGGTCGTCGTCTTACCGGACACGCAGTTTTTACAACGAACGACAGAGGGAAATTTCTCATCGAAAGTGATGAAAACTTTTACGTTAAATGACCATTCGGTGTGAATTTCACAAGTTAGCACATCTTTAGCACTCAGAACACACAGTTATCGTCAATATCTAATCCGACCGCTTAAATTATAGGTGGTGCCAGAAACGATGGATGTTTCCAAGTCATGTAATCAAACTTCAACTCAAATGTAACGTAATACACGCAGATCTAATTACCTGTAGGCATGGACTTCAGAAAGTTCTCATTAGCTTTCCTATTTTTCCATGTGCCAGATCCCTTCAGCATGTGGGCAACCATAACACTCCACAAGGTCCTATCCCGTGCAAGCTCATAGTAACACCTGTCTTTTTGCCATCCCTCCCATTCCACGTTCTGCCATCCATTCACATAAGTTTGTCAGGTAGGTGGTCCACTGCCCCCCCTTCTGTCCCTTTCACCTTCGATATGTCCTGTGCGTGTCAAATTTTCCAGGCACTCCTTCCTCATTATGAAATTTTACATCTCTTTCTGATTCTAAGAATTAGTGTTCGTTTTGTTTCTATTTTCCTTGGAACTTTCTCATATGTTTTGCCCTTGGCATTCTCAGCCTCTTTCATCAATGTGGCCTCAAATCACCTCTTCATCTGTGTGGAAATTGTTCAGTATTCATTGTCATATAGGAAGATTGATATGACATAACATTTCAGCACTCTTTGTTTTCCTATCTCTTAATACTTTGCTTAGTTTTTTTTGAAGGCACCTTTTGTTATTTCAATACGCAAAAAAGCTACTCTATAGCATTCCAAAATCTGAAACAAAAATACTTCTGCATTGGAAACTTCTTTAGTTAGTAACTTTGGAGCCCAAAATTGAATTTTTTCCCCTTGACATGAAAAAATTTTGACAACTGACAGTTTATCTATTGTTTGAAGACAACTTTGATGTAACATCACATAATTATGCAATCAATATTAGTGCTGGCCTGACCGCATTAAGAATTCTTGCATACTCCCTGATGTTTCGTGTTTACAACTTTCACAATATTTTAATTCCACTTAATTTTTTGACCGTACATTATTTGCCAGATTTCCCGTGTGTGTTAGCACATGTAATTACAATAATGCAGAAGCATTCAAAAGTAGTAATATATATATATATATATATATATATATATATATATATAGATAGATAGATAGATAGATAGATACTAGTGGTCAATATATATATATATATATATATATATATATATATATATATATATATATATAAGTTCCCAAGAAGATAGAATCCAGGTAGAACTCAGTGTCCATGACAGAGTAAGAATATAATATAAAAAGCTCAAACACTAATATTCCATGGTTATAATTTATTACACTGGAATCGTAATCACGATCAATTCATCAGACCTACAAATTCAAAAACATTTTTTTTGAATTTGTAGGTCTAATGATTAATTCCAATGTAATAAATTATAACCATGGAATATTAGTGTTTGAGCTTTATATATATATATATATATATATATATATATATATATATATATATATATATATATATATATATATATATATATATTTATATATATATATATATATATATATATATATATATATATATATATATATATATATATATATATATATAATTACTATAAACGTTATTTTTTAGTAGGTGCACGTGTCTGAGTTGCTCTCACTGCTTTTTTTTTTTTTTAAAAATGGAATTAATATCAACCGGCCTAGACCGAGAAGTCCTACTAGGCCGGTTGTTATTAGTTTCACTGTCTAAGAAATTAAACAAAAACGGGTCTGCAACTCAAATACGTGTCCCCACTAAAAAGAACGTTCAAAGTAATATGACATCAAGTCGGATAAAAATTGCTTTAAGCGAGAAAAACCGACATCGGAATAGATTGATCGATTTCCGATGAGTCATAACAAAATGGCCGTTGCGATATAAGCTAAAAATATGATTTAAAAATGAGTGCGGTATCCAAAAATATCGCCTCGAGCAATTTGGAGAACATGCACTCAGCAAAAAGGCAACAACTTTGAACTGGTGAGCACACACTTGCTTTGTACGAGAAAATTGAAAAGGCGAAGAACAGAAAGCAAATAAAAAAAAAAAACGAAAAATAACCGACAACAGATACTTTTCGCATCATTTGTTGTTCAATGTTTTCATTGCTGCTCTCGCAAGGTGAGCATCGTAAATTCGATATTCACTCGATATGTAAGACAACGTGTATGTATTTACGTGTATCCGCGTAAGCAAAAGTGGCGATGAAAGAAAAGAAAATCATAAGCCTTGTACGAACATTTTTTATTTCCTTTTTTTATTTCAGAAATATCTAAACCGAACTGTTCTGGGTAAGACGATAAACTACATTCGAGAGCAAGGCCTCTGATCAGGAGGTTTTGAGGAACGTGGAACCGCCTCTTAATTGCTGGTGTTCCCAGGTCCACGCTCACCCGGGATGGTAGCACTTGTCAGGGTCCCAGATATTGGCAAATAGTTAACCCCCGAACTGGGGTCAAAATGTGTAGAAATAGGTTTTAATACCAGCAATAAATTTTTGAAGAAAAAATTATCAGCAATAAATTTTTGAAGAAAGAATTATTACCAACAATACATTATTACCAGCAATACATTATTACCAGCAATACAGTTTTGGGAAAAAATATTACCAGCAACAAAAATCTTGTCGGCATTAAATAACCCATTGAAGTGTTGATATGCCGTAAAACAAACCAAGCCAAACCAAATCTAAAGCGGATGAGAACTAGTCTAAAATTAATAACAAAAATAATATCAGAATTCATGCAACTCTTTCGGTTCCAAGATGAGGAAATCGCTGTTGTCTTGAATACATTTTGCTAAGACAACAAGTTTAAATAATATTTTGAAATGAAAGACTCAAATTGACATAAGTCAAAGGAAGAATTTTAATCTGAAAATTTTTTAATGGGAAGAATTTTAATGGGAAAAATGACATGCTCGTGGTACAACGGTTGATGAATGCTTGTAGATGAAAAAGAAATAAGAAAAAGAAATAGCAAAATAAAATATTTAGTCATTACAGATTGTTGGGTGCTTTGATTAATGTCATATCATTTCTAACTAGTGAATTCACAAGTTGCTGTAAATGTATGGCTTTATGCCATGATTAACAAAAAACGACGTTCGCTCCAGCAAATTCATCTCGCGGACACTTATCACTGTCATGAGTTCGATCCTAAGTTGGAGCTTTAGGGACTAAGGCAAGTTAAAATAGGTATTTATCCATGCACCCACATCGCAAAAAGAGCATGACACAAGGTCGGAGTTTAATGAGGAATATCGGGATAGTAAAGGAAATGTTCTCTTCATTCTTTCGATATTTAACCTTTAGTACTGTGGGACATTACTGCTGTAGGGCTTTCAACGACTCCATTAAAAATATAATTCAGTTTTTAATTTTCTTGTTCTTTATTGTTTTATATTGATTTTCTTGTTTTATATTGACTTGCAGTGTCTTCTGGTTTTTATACAATAAATAAAAATGAAAAAAAAAGGTTTTATTTTGAAGAATATAGTTAAAAAGCCAGTATTAAAAATGAGAGTGTAAGTTCCAAAAATTCAAATATGTCAAAATAGCTTTCATTTTTATTTTCAATACGCTCATTTAAAACAATTTATGAACAACTGACCTCGTTCCAATTGTTTTCCTCATTCCAAACAATGAATAAGGTTACTGAGATCTTTGTATAAAGTCCTACTACAATTATTACAGTCATGGTCATGTGCTTGTAATTCGTGCAAGTGTTATGACTAAAACCAGGAACTCCTTGTAGTTACTTGACAGAGGCATTGAGAAAGCTACTTGACTAATCATGAAAATTTGGCTTCTCACTTGGAAAAACATTTAGTGGGATACTCAAAAAGCCCACGGTCCTAAAGGAAAGTTAATATCTAAAAGAATGAAGAGGACGCATATTTAATTAAATGATTGTATTCGCAGTCTGTTGATACTATTTTTTTTTTTTAAAACAAAACAAATTAACTTTAACTGATACTTTTCGTCTGAAATTTTTAACTAAAGAGATTATTATTAATGCGGACTAACATTATCATCTTGATTGTTATCACCACAGCGTTTCAGTCGTTACACTGTCTGGCCTTCTTCAGATATATCGTAGTTGGTCACGTTTTGAGTATTTCAAACCGGATCCTTTATAAGATTCACGGTGATAAAGAGACCATATAATAACATTAAATTAATAAGCTTAATAAGGCACTAAATAAATAAAATAAAAATTAAATAAAATAAAATGCAGCTTCTTAAAATTAAGTGAAAACATTCTTCATGACGATACCTGAAGCAGTATCAGTAAACATTTTTAGAACTAAGTACTTGTGTACATTTATATCAATGTACCCTATATAACTGTACATTTTCTATATCTTCTTTGCACTTTAAAACGCAGACATATCGGCACAGATTTGTTGAGTGCCAGACCCCAAGACTCAACTATTTTCCATTAATATATTGATGACAAATAAAAGAAAACAAGACAAAAGTCTTTTGTAGCGATGGCATTTGGCGCAAAAGTTTATCGGTGGGTGTTTAAGAGTACTTAAGACATTGCAGTTCTCTGCCGCATCAGAAGAGGGGACTGTACTGTTCTTGTTTGGGCGTATGCAGATGCCACCACAGGAAGAATGGCCTACTTGAAATGTGTCAATATGTGTCAGTAAGGTTAGCAGACGATCAGATGGACCAACTGCTACATGCAACGGTCGGTGATGTGTGCCACGGAGTGAATAGCTAGCAGCAGCAGCAGCAGCAGCAGCAGCAGCAGCGGTGCTATTTACAATCAGACGAGCCGAATAACCGTCACTGATTCTCGTGTATAAGGAAATCATAGCAATATAAAATATTGCACCAATTTTAGCACGAACGCAAATGCACCGCGTCGCCTCTTGAACGATTCGCATTATTTTGTGCATCTAAACCACTCTGCTACCTTCGCATACCTCAGCATATCTCGCGTGTGCATATTCACAATCGCACCCGCTTCTCTTTTTTCTCTTTTGTTCTTTATTTCTTTCTTTCTTGCTTCAATGTGTTATTTTATTTTGTGCAAAATGCATTTTTACTCAGTACCAAGATAGCAGATTGTCAAGAAAGGCAGTAAGAAGAAGGAATTGATTTCTATATCGACATTTCTTCGTTCTTTCTTCCATCCCCTCTTACTCTCTTTCAGAATTCTCCATTGTTTATACTTAGCCTAGCTTGACACAAGGCCCGTAAAATATCAGACAGAAAGCTTCTCCTAGAGCAGCTTGTTAACCATTACACCAAAGGCTCCTCCAATTCTCTTGTGAGTCGAAGGAAAATTTTCTTTTTTTTTTTACTTTTTTTATCGAGATTTATATCCCTATCCATCTCTCTCTCTCTCTCTCTTTCTCTCTGCATGCACGCATATCTTTCTCTCTGCATACTCGTATATGCCTTTCTCTCTCTCTTTCAGCACATCTCTCTCTTTCTCTCTGTGCACACCCACATATATCTTTCTCTCTCTCTTTGCATACCCATATGCATATTTCTCTCTTGCTCCCTGTGCACACCCACAAATATCTTTTATCGATCTCTCTCTCTCTCTCTCTCTGCATACCTGCATTTCTCGGTCTCTTTTTCTCTGTCTGTCTGTCTGTCTGCATACACGTATTTTTCTATCTCTCTCCCTCTCTCTACATGACCATTTTTCTCTTATTCTCTATCTCTGTGCATATTCGTATTTTCTCTCTCTTTCACTCTCTCATGTCCATATTTCCCTCTCTGAATACCCACATCTCTCTCTCCTCTCCTTTGTGCATATCCTCAATTCTCTCTCTGTCCCTTCTCGTTTATGCATCGCATTTCTCTTTCTTTCTCTCTGTGGACACACGCATTTCTCTCTCTCTCTCTATTTCTGCATACCTGTATTTCTCTCTCTCTCTCTCTCCCTCTCTCTCTCAACTCATTTGTGTATATCAGCATTTGCTTCTTTTTTCACTCTTTGTGCATACTTGTGTGGTTACCTGCATAGTAGTACGTCTCTCTCTCTCTTCTCGTGCGGTTACCTACATATCAGTACGTCTCTCTCTCTCTCTTCTTATGCGGTTACCTGCATATCAGTAGGTCTCTCTCTCTCTTCCCGTGTGGTTGCCTGCATAGCAGTACGTCTCTATCTTCCTCTTCTTGTATGGTTACCTGCATAGTAATACCTCTCTCTCTCTCTCTCTCTCTCTATCTATCTATCTATCTATCTATCGTCTTTCACAGTTACCTGCATACCAGTACCCCTGTCTCTCTTTCACTCTCTCTTCTTGTGTGGTTACTTGCATAGTAGTACGTCACTCTCTGTACAGATCTCTCTCTCTCCCTCTCTTCCTCCTGCATATATTTCTCCTCCGTTTTCTCTCTGTTTACCCCCAGGTAATATCAATTGTTTCAATTTCCTTTCATCTTTGCAATCAGTTGTAAATTTCTCTTCATTCAAAACAAGATAAAGATGAATCAAAAGTCATTAAGATTTGCCCGAATTTATGGGATAATCTGTCATTATTATTTACATGCAGACTAATATCCTCATCTCTGTTGTTAGTATCACAACATTTCCAACCTTCTACAGGTGTCTGTCGACCCGAGTAACTTTCAGGGAATTTCAATTTCTATTTTACCAAATTCATGAACCAACACTTTAATACACTAGGCTGAATTTGTCTAGCGTTGGCTCGATAATTCGGTGACAGTGTTTGTGAGTTCAATTCCTGGCCCGAGTAGACTTAGATTCAGTGGAAACAAGGCGAGAAAGAACTGGGCAGTCGTAAATAAGACGAGATATCCCTAGATATGGGCAGCGGAACGAGTAGAGATTAAATAAGGGATTTCTAAATTCCTTAAATCTTATTCTGATCGATAGACCCCTGAAGAAGGCTGCAGGGTAGAGCAGATGAAACGTTATGATGATAATAAGAAAGATGAGTGTATTAATCCGAATGTTAAAAAAAAAAATTCATTTATCTTGTTCTTTTGCAAAATGAAAATCGGAAGCCGAGACCAACGGGCCAATATCCAACCATCTTTTTTTTGTCTTTTTCAGATGATTCACTTCTTTCTGAGTTCTTCCATTTCAAAATGGCTTCTAAATATATTCAACTTTGTTTTATCTCACGAACTTTCCCCGAAATATAACCATTATTGCTTCACACTCCCAACACCTGTCATCAGAATTTTTCTTTTCAATCTTGATATTTAAATAATCCATCGGGGATACACAAGTTTAACAGAGCTTTAAAAACTGACATTTAAAAATACATATATATAAATATATACAAAAATATATAAAAAAAATGGGAGGAAGTACAAAGATAAGAAAAATAATTTACTCACTATAAAAATGGTGGATAAAAAATATAACAAAAAATAGCACAAAAAAGGCTAAGCGGTTATTGATCCTCATCCTTCAGAGACAATCGAGGACAAAAATATGTGCACAATGACTAAAACAGAGGTTAGAGAAAAGAATTACTACCAGTGAAGCATCAGTATAAATTAAAGTTATATAAATTTGAAACCCAGCAATCATTCCGTCTTTTTACAAAGGGAAGGCTGCACGAACATAATATAAATAGTTTCAATAATTCGCAGATAGTAATCTGCGTGCGCTTTGCTGATCGGATTATGTATCAAGTGTTCTGTAATAGTAGAATGGGAAGTATTCATAATCATATGCAAATTTTCACACTGTCCTCGAAGGATCAAGATATGAGAGTGAATGAATGCTTTGATGTTCTACGAGGTATTGAAAAGTTTTCGTTCCCATCCTGAAAGGATGCCAAAATAAATTCTGACGTTTGATCATTTGGTTAGATTTTAGGAAGTGGGCCAGGTTGCAAACTTTTCTCCCCTCTTCATATTGTTTCCTAAATTTTGCCAGTGTGATATAACACATTCTAGAAACAGCAAGTATTTAAATATCAACTCAGTTGGAATCGATCGATCAAAGTTTAGAAATCGAGAGCTTCTCGGTCATCGTCTTGTTCTTTTTGTTTTTGTTTTTCTTCTTCTTCACAGCACAGAAAAGATCAAATTTCACGAAATCTGAAAATTGTTTCTACTTCCAGCCACGATAAACCGGATGTCCTGTTATTCAATCTGTTGTCTTAATACCATCGTTAAATAGAAATAACTTGAGAAATATTTTCTCCATTAAAAGGTGTTCGTTTTAGCGATATCCTTATCTATCTATCTATCTATCTATCTATCTATCTATCTATCTATCTATCTATCTATCTATCTCAGTCTCTATCTATCTCACTCATTTCACTCTCTCATTCTATCTATCACATTCTGTTAAGATCTCTCCCACTCCCTCTTCCCACCTCTCTCTCTATCGTTCGTTTTCGGGATTGAAAATATTCATTATATCTTTATCTATCTATCTATCTATCTATCTATCTATCTATCTATCTATCTATCTATCTATCTCAGACTTTTCACTATCTATCTCATTCTGTTAAGATCTATCTCTCTCTCTCTCTCTCTCTCTTCCTATCTATCTATCTATCTATCTATCTATCTATCTATCTATCTATCTGTCTATGTTTTGCATACCAATTGGTTAAATAACAGGGAAGAGGGCTCTTTAGCCTTGGTTGGAAACCAGTCCAGAAAAAGGCCAAATCAGAATTCAAAATCTGAGAAAGACTTTTGGGGCACCTAGAGGGCACTAATTCTCTCTATTCAATTCTTTCGAAAAGTGGGGTTGTTTCTGCACAAGACTTCACCACTACAATCAAATCAAATGTGCGCATAGCCTGGCTGTTTAGTGTTCGAGAAGCTGAATTGTTGAATCCTATCACGACGGAAAGCCCCCATCATTATGTATATATATATATATATATATATATATATATATATATATATATATATGTTTCATTAAATGTTCTGTGTTCGGAAAATAAAACATCCCTGTAAGTCTAAAAACATACACACAACCCATACACCCAATTAAAAAGCAAAAATAAACTCGATAACGGCTAAAAGTATAGCCGAAAGCGCTCGGAATTATAGGACATTTGGATAGTTTCTACACACTCTGTGTCCAGAAAAGAAAGGTCTTGTTCGAACACAAGAAAAAATAAATAAAATTTTAATCGCAGTACCTTGTCAGTTGTCTTTAACGAAACATGTATAAATGAAGGATTGCTGCCTAAATACATAATATTTATATTGGTATGTGTGTGTGTGTGTGTGTGTGTGTGTGTGTGTGTGTGTGTGTGTGTGTGCTGTATATGTTGTATTTTTCATTCACGCCAATGATTGATGTCAAATTCTTGGTAAAATCCCAGATTAGTAAATCGCTATTTATGCACACACACACACACACACACACACACACACACACATATATATATATATATATATATAGAGAGAGAGAGAGAGAGAGAGACAGACGGGGACAGAGAAAGACAAACGGACACCGAGATAGATAGATAGATAGATAGATAGAGAGAGAGAGAGAGAGAGAGAGAGAGAGAGAGAGATCGAAATCCAGTCGAGTTCATAATATTCACATATGGAAATAACCTGTGGAAATATATGAATGAATCTCTTTGTTTACTCCTAGCTATGGATTAAATAGTAGGACAGACAAGCATCTTATATTGCTGGTCGGCAACCAGCCTAGGGGAAGGACAATTAAAACCTGATTAGGGTCGTTCGGAGACATCGTCAACACTATGTGCATCCGTTCCCTGTATTCTTTTTTTTCCGAAAAAATGTGGTTAGTTCTGCACAAGCCTTCACATAATCAAATCATTCGTGTAGGTAATCTATCTGTTCGCTTATAAGGACTGTCCTGCTGGAACCTGGGGGTGTTCAGCGTATATATATATATATTAGCTAGGAAAAGGCCAAATTTATAAGGCATTTTATATATATATATATATATATATATATATATATATATATATATATATATATATATATATATATATATATATATATAAAAAAAAAAACGGTTTTGTCCCACGACTTATCAAGTTTATTTTTCTGGGAATCAAAAATTTATATAAGCGTGTAAATTAAATTAACGAATGGAATGGAATGGAAGAGAGAGAGAGAGAGAGAGAGAGAGAGAGAGAGAGAGAATTTCAAGAAACTAGAGTTCAATAACATTCGAACCGAGTAAGCTTCCGTGTGTTTACAAAGGGAGGCCCACGTGATCTGATATACAAGGACTCTAGAACCTTGCGGTGATATATGGAGTGGGATCTAGATAAAATCAAAAAACGGTCCGC